>CAUYON010077060.1:0-10120 GCA_963573935.1 Arctocebus calabarensis
CTGCACACCAAGTGCAATGAGTTCTCACCTCTGAGAAGGGAAGGTAAGAAGATGAGGGTGGGATGGCAATGGGATGTTCACATTTTCCTTTGTAATCTCATGCATTGTTTCAACCACTCTCAATAAAAATGTATTTGTGTACTTCCTGTGTGATAAAAGAAGGAAAATCTTAAAAAGAGAAAGAGTGGCTGGCAGATAATGGAGATAGAAGGAAGATGGGTAAGTGGACAAGGCATTTTACCTACTGAGTCATAGTCCCCTCCCCATAGCATCCAACCCAGAAAACAGGCGCTTTGTGTATTTTAATATAACAACAACATAAAGGCAGCCCTTGGCTATGGCCTTGCGCTCGCTCAGGATACGCTGCCCACAGTGGTGCCCATGGGTGGTCTGTGCAGGTCAGTGAACACTGCTGGACTTGACTCTTGCTTCCCCCTCTGGTACTGCACTCTGTTTTCAGAACATGCAGAGACAGGGGTGTCTTTAGCCTAACGGACTGGGGCAGCAACGCAGAGTGACCAAGGGACACCAGGGAGGAGAAGGAAACAGGTCGCAGTAGTGAACCTGGAGTGGGGTGGGATATCAGGGGCACTCTATGCAGCACTCCCAGTGGGGACAGTGGCATGGCTTTAGCTCCCAGAGTCCCCAGGAGCAGGAAGTTCCCACAGATTTCACATAAAGGCCCTGGGAACAATTGGCCCCAGGCACAAATGAGAGACTGGAGTAAGTGGCTCAGAGAGGACTGGGTCAGGTTGCACCCCTGAGCTCCTGGCTACACCCAGCAGGGGAGTGTGTCCCTCCCTCTCCCAGATCTGGCTCTTGGATCACCGCACTTGTCCCTGCCCTGCCTGGGCCTCTGCACAGACATTGACTGGGAGGGGGCCCTGGACGCAAGGCCCAGGCTGGCAGGTGGGCCTTGCCCATAAGAACCAAGTCTTCGACTCCTTCCCGCCCTCCCTGCAAGGTGGAAAGTTGGGAAGGATGGTCTCCTGCTCCCCGGCCCCACCGGTTTGCGTTTGCTGAACCCCGACTTCCAAAGAACTCAGGGAGACAAAGAGAAAGAGGCAGTTTTGCCTCCCACTTGATAGAAGCTTCAGTAGCTCCTTGTTGTCCTAACGAGCTCACCATCTCAACTTGGTTAAGGCCCTCAGAGGCCCCAATGTTATTGGAACCACTGTGTCCCTCAATATAATTTAAAATAAAAGCCAACTTTTCCCCAGGAGCCATCTATTCCCCTTATCGAATTATTTCAACAATGATGAAGTATTTGCCCTTGCCTGGCCCCACAATAGCCAGCCCATCCTCCAGAGAGAGAAGGTTTGCAAAGCCAGGCGAGTTTTCCCACCTCTCCCCACTTAGCTTCTCTCATCTTCCTGCACCCACCCTGAAACCCAGTCCTTTTTCATCTCCCAGCCCTCCCAGGAGTTCCTGCTGCCTGACATGCTCTTTCCCCCTCTTCAGAGCCAATCCACATTTGTCACCCCTTCAACAGCCTCACCATACCCAGCTTCTGGTCTAGGATAGGTTAGGTGCCTTCAACACTTTCTCCACCACAGGACTCACCAAACAGTGAGATTATATTCCTTTCTCTTCTCTGTCACTCTCTCTGCACTGCAGTCCTGCTGTTTAGCTTATGATTCTGTCCCTAGAAGTTATCATGGGGCCTGATTCACCACTGTGTTCAAATAAATACATCAATATTTAAAATTACCCATCTATCTATAGCAAAACAATAGCACAGAACAAAAATTAAATTCATCACATATGTAGTGTGTCAACATTTATTGAGCACCTCCTATGTGCCAGACAGGCAACACTCAACATTTGTTGGTTTTTTCCATGCTAAAATGGACTTTGTGTCTACCTAAGTTTGCTGGAACCCTAAAGGAAACCAATTATCCTGCCCTTTCCCTGGGTAGCTGATTGAACTCAGCATGTCCGTTAGAGCCGTGGAAATATCACTAACAGGCAATGCCAGCAGGATGAGATCTGCCAAGTGTTTAAAGTTTAGCAAGAAAGCTTTCTGCAAATGTCAACACTGTCACTCTGTTGCCTGCAAACCAGCATTCTAATCAGCAGGGCTGCCTTTTCCAGCTCTTTGAGCAATGACAAAAACATCCCAGCATAATAATCATTCCTCCAGAAGAAAAATAGCAGAAGATAGAGAGGAGGTAACAACAATCACAGCTGCCTACTATGTGTCAGCTGCCATACTTACTGCTTTTGTTACCTTGTCTTCGGCCCTCACAACAACACTGACAGATGGAGAAACTGAGGCTCACAGAAATCACGTATCTCCAGCTGAGGCCTGACCTCTAGCACTTTTCACAGCCATTGTTCCTAGTTAGGGAACAATTTCTTAAAGTAGGGGAGACTTCAGAGGCAGGTTATAGGAAAGGAGAGTGACAGTGCCCCTCATGCCAGGTGTCCTGGAACTTCAAACTTCTCATCTTCCTCTTGAGTTCTCCTCAGAGGCCAGGTGTAGTGATATAATGATTTTGGAAATTTTTGAGCTGAAGGAGGAAAACATTTTCTTTCTTTTTTTTTTTTCTAAGGAGGAGCTGTTGGAGTGTTTGCATATTGGATTCCTGATGCAGCAGCTAGTAAGCTTGAAGGGATTTCAAAATGAAATTACTAATGGAAATTATACACAGGGGACTTTCCAGAGAAATCACCAATAGAGAATGGCTTGTGCTCGGTGACTGGAAATATTGCTCCAGGCTTACACAGGTGCATGCAGACAGTGTAGAGGCCAGACCTGGCTGAAGTGTTACAATAGGGTTCACCTCTCAGACTTGGCTCTATCCAGGAGGTATAAAACCAGATGCAAAAGACAAAAATAAGCCAAAAGCCTGTCTCTGGGTATAAATCTGAAGACGTCTGATTCTGGATGCAAGCAGGGGCTATATGGAAGAGCCTAACTCCTAATTCCTGGAGTTCTTAATTTTGCAAGTTCTTAAGCTCAGTCCTTAATTAAGTAAGTTCTTAATTTTGACCTCCAAATATCCCTAGTAACCTTTATTTACTTATTTTGAGACAGAGTCTCACTCTGTCACCCTGGGATTAAGTGCCATGGTGCAGTAACTCATAGCAACCTCAAACTCTTGGGCTCAAGCAAACCTCTTGCCTCAGCTTCTCAAGTAGCTAGAACTACAGCACCCACCATGATTCCAGCTAGTTTTTCTATTTTTAGTAGAGATGGGATTTTGCTCTTGCTCAGGTTGATCTCCAAGTCCTGAGCTCAAGCAATCTTGGCCTCTCACAGTGCTCAGGATTACAGACGTGAGCCATCATGCCCACCCTCCCTGGTAAGCTTTAAATAAATACAAATGCTCAGGTTTCATCGCAAATGGATGAAGTAAGACTCTATCAAGTAGGGATCTAGGTGTTACATGCTTTTGAAGCTTTCCATATGCAGCCAGAGTTCAAAACTACTGATACAGCCTCATTGTCCAGTAATCATAAGAATCAACAAGGGAATTCCTTAAAATAATTATGTCCAGACCCCTCCATGGTAGATCTTGATTCAGTGGGTCTGGCAGGCGCTAAGAATCTGTATTTTTAATGATCTCCACCATGTTATGATCAGATGAGCTTGGAGATCTGAAGTATAATAAAGTGTTACATGTTCTCCCTTTGTGTGTTATTGTCTCTGCTATCATTAGACTGTGAGCTCCCAGAGGGAAGGGACTTCATGTTTTTTCCTGGGGGGTTCTTGTCACAAAGAAGAATGAACACAAATAGTGGGGATTCCATGGTCATTTGTTAAATGAATTTATTTGCATTTCATCACTCCTACCTTATGAACAAAGTTAAGGGTAAGATGAAAACTTTGAAAGAAAATAGAACATATATGCTACTTTTATTTTACATTTATTTATAGACCTAAAGTCCTGTTGTTAGAAACCCAAACATTTATTCTATAAGGAACCTGATTCCTTTCATTCAGTCATCAAGTTTATATATTTGGAGATCTGAAGACCCAGAGAAAACCCTAAATGTTTAGGAAAAAAAAAATCAGAAACGATCAAGAGGAAATCCCCTACCCTTACATAATTTTTTTCCCTGAAACTTTCTGTTTTGCTGCAAGTCTTATGTAACTAATTAAACAGTGTTTTCAAAAACATTGGTAAAGCTGTTTGTTTTTATTTATGCATATTCAGAAGATGTTTATTTCGTAATGAATATTTTCCAATAAGTGTCACTGAGAACTCAGCGAAAATAACACACAGTCCTGCCCTCAATTACTCACTTCCCCAGCCAAACCCCAGGTGGCTGCAGTGTAGTACAGTGTGCTAACAGGGGTCAACACCTCTCAGATGCCTTCTCTTGTAAGAAGCACCATTAATTTATGTACCAGTAAGAGAAATGCTGCCTACTGAACTGAGACATGCTATGGATTTTAAGATCTGTTTTAATTTCAGAGATGGGAAAATATTCACAAGGTGGGGAGAAATGAGCATTTTAGAATTAATGAAATATGTTAAGTGCTAAGAAGTAAACTCAGACCCAAACGGTGTGTAGAATAAACCAAAGGGGGACTTGGAGCAGGTAAAATACCAGGCAGTGGGAACAATTCATGCTGAGAGGTCTGGAGGAAAGGGGGCAACAGCCAGGTGCTCAGGTGACTGGTGAAGCTGGTGAAGGAAACAAGGGTCAGATCATGACTAGCCTTAAGAATAGGAAACTATAGAGCCTCCTCTCAATCTTAAGAGCTCCTTAGACAATAAATTCTATGATCATCCTACTACTAATAAGAGCAATGAGAACAACTGAAAGGACTGAAGCAGGGAGCATAACGTGAGCAGATTTGTGAACATGTGTGTTGGGAGGTAAGGTGGGAATTGCCTAATTTGAATTTTGTTTTGATGAGCTAATTTGTTTATACAAGCCAACATTAAAAAAAAAACACCAAGGTGAAAAATTTCTCTTCTACCTCTGCCCTCCTGCAACCGCTCCACCCTACCCATGCCAATCCAATTTCCTTCTCTAGAAGCAACAAATATTGTCAATTTCTTAGGTGCCTATTCAGAGATGTTTAATGCATATACAAACGAATCTCTGCCTTTCTCATATATCTATCATTTACCCTCTAATCTTTTCTTTATTTTCATTTCCTTATTCCACTTCCTGTCTCTCAGTGAATTTTCAACAGTGTTTATTCTCTCTTTTATCCCTTCAGATTTTAGGCTTCATTTTAAGAATGAGCTGCTGTTCTCTTTTCTTTCTTTCACTTCTTCCCTGAGCTCTGGCAGCTCAGGTTTCATTTCCTGCTGTTGTTTCATTATCACTCCCCTGATCTCTAACTTGTGCATTTTCTTTGTGGAGGGAATTACTTTGCTCTTTTCTTAGTTTTCTGGTTAGAATTCCCATCTGCTCTGTAGCAACATCTTTTGATGAATCTTTACCTGCTGTTTGTTCTTGCTTTGGTTTCTTTTTTTTCCTCCATTTTTTCTTATCTAATCTTTGAATAGATTACTCACTATTGTTGCAAGTATGATTTTCCCTTTTCTATGGACCGTAAGTATGATAGAGGCCAGGAATAGTTTTCCTGGTGACCCAGGGTTGATGTAGGACAGTTCACTTAGCCTTGAATTCTCTCCAAACAATAGTGAGGCTTTCCCAATGCAGTCTCTCCTTCCCTGCTGCCAAGGAGACAGACCTCTTCCTACAAATATAGCTTATTTGGATGATGCTTCACATCATCCTGGTCCGGCAGAACTCATGCCGTAGCACCGGAACCCATTTTCTGCTGTTGCAAACAAGGGCTCTTTGCACTCCTTGTTCAGGTGTGCCCTTCCCCTTCTGGATAAGGATTTTATGGGTGATCCCTAAAACCTTATAGCCTGGCATCCTTAATGTACTTCCTCCCACACTCTGTTGAAGCTCTGTTGCTTTTGGTGACCCTTCCACACTTTTTGTGTTTTAGATGTCTCCTACTTTAGCTAAAAATGGAATTTGTGTTTTTATTTCTTAGTTCTCTTTTGCTTTTGGATTATTTCCAGAAAACAAAGGGGAATTGCTAACTTATACCATCTTCAAATCAGAAGTTCTCAAATTAGGACGATCATGTTGGCCACAGCATGGAGAACAGGCTGGAGACAGGAAGACCAGAGATCGATAGGTTAGGAGGTTGCTCCTGCACTGGGGAGTTGGTGTTGGGAAGGGGGGAAGTGACAGAGTCAAGGTGCATTTAGGAGGTGATATTGCTAAATCTTACTGGTGGATCAGATGTATGTTGCAGGTGGGGTTGATCAGGAGGAAGTGGAATATTTCAGGGCTGGCTGCTGGAAGTTGCTTGCACTGTTAACATAAAGCCAGCTTCCTATCTGTTCTGCAGCTTCCTGCCACATTCCATGTCTTGCAGCTGAGTCCTCTGGGAAGGTCATAGGGAGTCCTAATGGGACAATGACCCCTTCCTTTGGAAGTCTCCTGTAGATATCTGAATGAAACTAAAGGCCTGATGGAATCAGAAGCCAAGTTCCCTGTTCTAAAATTCTTGTCCTATTAATCAAGTTTCCCTGATGATGAGACCTAAAGATAGAGATCTACAAGATAAAACAAACTCAAGAAACTGGGTGCAAACTGCTCTGGAGAATTGTTGATATCCCAGTGTTTCCAGCCAAGTCCTCACTAAGGAACACAGGGATATCATTTCTGAGGGACCTGACAGAAGTAACATAGTCACTCGCAGCCTCAGAAAGGCTTCCCGTGGTATCTAAACTACAAAAACTGAACAGAGATTTGTCTCTCTTGAGGATTCTCCCTAACAGAAAAGAGGAGGAAAAAAGCAAAAAAAGAAAAAAACATGATTCTTTTTTAAAATTAGTCTGCATTAAGTCCTGAACATTTTTTTTACCCTAACTGTATGGCCAGGGTTGAAAACTAAGGGCTACATAGAATCCTTGCTTTTCCATTCTTGTGATACTTCACTTAGAAAGATGTTCTCCAAATCCTTTCAGGTATACAAAAGATAGGAAGTCTCCATCTTTCTGTATGGTTGAATAGTATTCCAAGGCATGCATATATCACAGTTTATTTTTCCATTCATGGGTTGATGGGCACTTGGGCTGTTTCTACATCTTTGGAATTGTGATAGCTACTATAAACATTGGAGTACCAATGTCCTTATGTTAAAATGATTTTTTTTTCTTCTGGGTAGATACCTAGTAATGCAATTGGGAGATCACCTGTAAGATCTATTTTTAGGTCTTTGAAGATGTATATCCATACTTCTTTTCAAAAAGACTATATTAGTTCACAATCCTACTAACGATGTTGAAGTGATCTGCACCAGATCTGTAGCTTTAGGACTTTGTGATGTGAGCTATTCTCACGGGGGTTAAGTGATATCTGAAGGTGGTTTTGATTTCTATTTCTCTGATAATTCAAGATAATGAGTACTTTTTCGTGTGTTTGTTAGCCATTCTTTTGTCTTCTTGGGAGAAGGTTCTGTCTCCTACCCAGTGATAAACAAGATTGTTTGCTCTTTTTTGTTGATGAATTTGATTCTGGTTGTTAGGCCTTTGTCAAATTCATAACATGCAAATATCTTCTCCCATTCTGAAGTTTGTCTGTTTGCTTTAGCTGTTGTATCCTTAGCTGTGCAGAAGCTTTTTAGCTTTATCAGGACCCATTTATTTCCGAAATAAGTAGATGAACAACTACATGTGCACACTAGAGAAAAACATTTAAATTCAAGAAGGGAGAGAGGGAAGCTGGAGAGATATGGTGAGCTCTCACCTATCAGGTACAATGTAGGGGCATATGGCACACCTCCTAAGTGAAGGGCTCAACTGCAACTTAAGACTTTACTTAACAAATGCAAACAATGTAACCTAATTGCATGTACTTTTATATTAAACTGAAATTTTAAAAAGAATATCATCAATTTTCAAATATGATGCAAAATACAAAGAAAGAAAGAAAAAGAAAGAGAAAGAAATAAAAGAAGGGAAGAGAGACTTCTGGAGCAAGATGGAGGCCGAGTAACAGCTTCCTTGCAAGTGGGCACGGTGAGACTGGGGAGAAAAGAATTCAGGCATCTCTGGCTGGCAGGATTTGCCCAGAAACATCCCTTTGGGGACACAGGGAGATAGAGTGGGACTTCTGGCCCCATGAGGAAGGCAAAAGCAGTGGAGAACTGGCAAGTGGTCGCGTGTGTTCGTTCAGTCTAATCCTGCCAGCAGCTAAAAGTACAGCAGCAGGTGAGATTGCAAACAGGAAAGGTCTTACCTGTGAGCTGTTGTATTTTTTTGGAGTTGGCACTCAGTTGAACTACTTTGGGAGAACTTGGGCAAGAGTGCGGAGGTCTTTGAGTGTTGTCTAGGACCCCAGACTGAGCCACTGAGCCAGACGGAGCTACCAGTGTTTGGTTGTGGGCCGTGTGGAGCCATTGTGGGAGAACTGCCCTAGCAAGCTCCACCCTCAGGGTCGCAGAACAAGCATAGGGTGGGAGCGAGTAATCTAGTGACTGAGCAGCCTAAAGGCAGGGACTGAGACTCCTTGCAGCCTTAGCCCTCAGAGGTATAGAGTGAGACCAGCTTTGGCACACTGGGTAAGTGAATAGCCTTACTTAAGAAGTGCCACAAGTGCTTTCCCAGGAAAACTTCTGCTTAGCCCAGGTGAGCAATTTAAAGTGCCTTCTAGCAGGCTGAGGAGGATTCAGGCTCTCCACCCTGTGGTGTTTGAGAAATCATTAGAGGCCTCAAGTCTCCATTTCATACAGCCATATCAGTATTGTGATTAACATATCATATCCCCAGAAGATCACCTGTTGACCAGACAATATTTGGCAAAATATATATACTGCTTTGTTTTTGGTTATTTTTTGTTTTGTTTTTGTTTTTAATTTCAACATTTTCCCTATAGATTTTTATTTTCTTTTCCTTTCTTTTATTTCTTCATTTTTCTAGTTTAAATATAATTTTCCATTGTTGCCTTTTTCAACAATTAGAACTCCATTTTTGCTAGTGTTTCTACTTCTATTATTTGGATTTCCCCCCAATTTTATCCCATAAAGTTTTCTGTTTACTTGTTTTGGTTTGATTTGTTGCATTTTTGTCTTTCCTTTCTACTTGGTGAAGGTGGGGTACTGTGTCCAAACAGGCTGGCAAAGAGTTGCTGACTTAACCACACAACTCAGCACCCCTAGAGGTTGGGGGTTCTCAAGATTGGGTCAAAGTATGCTACTGTACACCTATATTTCTCCAGTCCCCCTCTTTCTATGCCTCTCTTTTTGTCAATAGTCACCCCCTCTCCTTTCTCCTTTTTCTTTTCTTTCCTTTCTTTCTTTCTTTCTTTTTTCCCTTCTTGCTCTTCAATCTTCTCACCCTTCTGGTCCTGTACCAAAATGACTCATTAAAACCCTAGTCCAGAGGCACAGCAACATAAAGAGTAGGAGGAAGTGAAAAGAAAATTCAAGCAAGGAAATAGATAAAAGAAATTACTTATGAGGAATAATCAGCAGAAAACCGGCATCATGAAAAACCAGTCCAGAGAACCTCCTTAAGGGACTGCGAGGTAGCTACTGCAGAGGATTCAACCTATAAGGAAATGTTAGAAATGACAGAAAGGGAATTTAGAATACAGATGATGAAAACAACCAAGGAAATGAAGGAGACAATGAAGGAAACTTCTGATAAAGGGGAAAATAACCAAAAGGAAATCCAAAAACAGAATCAATTAAGAGATGAACGATATGAAGAATATAAAAAGGATATAGCAGAGCTAAAGGAACTGAAGCAGTCAATTAGGGAACTTAAAGATGCAATAGAAAGTATCAACAACAGATTAGACCATGCAGAAGAAAGAATCTCAGAGGTACAAGACAAATCTCTTGAGATAACTCAGATAGTTAAAGAAGCAGAAAAGAAAAGAGAGAAAGCAGAACGTTCACTGGCAGAATTATGGGACTCTATGAAGCATTCAAACATACGAGTTATTAGGTATCCCACAAGAGGAAGAAGAATGCCCCAGAGGAATGGAAGCCATACTAGAGAATATTATAAATGAAAATTTCCCAAATATCACCAAAGATTCTGACACTTTCCTTTCAGAGGGATATCGGAACCCAGGTCACCTCAACTCTAACCAAGCTTCCCCAAGACACATTATGATG
>CAUYON010077062.1:0-78883 GCA_963573935.1 Arctocebus calabarensis
CCTGTAGTCCCAGCTACTTGGGAGGCTGAGGCAAGAGAATCGCTTAAGCCCAAGAGCTGGAGGTTGCTGTGAGCAGTGTGACGCCACGGCACTCTACCCAGGGCGATAAAGTGAGACTCTGTCTCTACAAAAAAAAAAAATGTCTGGTCTGGAAACCTACGTAACTCTTTGTAAGATTCTCTGATAACATACATGTGATTGACTCAGCGATGAAGTTAAAGTAATGCCAAAATGTGCCTCCACACGGAGCTTAGAAAGGCGCATAAGGTCCCAACAGTGTGGGAGGTAGAAAGGATTTGTGATGCCTAAAACTGAGAGGCCAGATTCAGATTTTATTATACAAGATCCTTAAGACAATGTCATGTACCATATGGCCTCTCAAATTATAACTGCCATGTCTGAGGCTATTTCAAAGGATTCCACTCTCACTCAAAGCAAGGCTCAATTCAAACTGAAACTTTGAAACATGCTTTAGTGCCTCAACCCGTTTTTACAGAGCCTACTCAAGCCGGTTTTCATAATTTAATCATCTCAGCATTTTAAAGCCACAGAATCCATAGATATCTACCATCCTGTAGCTAACCTCCCTGCAAAATTTCATTTAGAAAAATGCGATTCTTTAGTCACTAGCATTAGAAAGAATAGAAATTGTGGTTATATATTTTATCTCAATTTTCCATGGGATTGAGACATTATATGTGAAGGCTCAGCCGGGGGCAAAAATGTCCAGTTGAATTATTCCCTTAGGAGGTAAGTATTCTTTATACAAATGAAAATTGCTGACACAGCTGGAATTTTTTTCCCTCTATGAAATAATGGGGATAAACAAAATCACCCAGCAGTCACTGAGCATTCTAATTAGTTTGGACAGCAAAACTTGCTTGGTAGGCTGTTGAGCTTCTGGGTACATTAAAGACATAAATCAGGCAAAGTCTGCCTACATACCGGGTCACCTGGGGGCCCCGGTAGGCCTGGCTTTCCATCCCTCCCCGGAGCTCCCTGAAACAGAAGTATCGTGTTCAAATCTTCGCATGTTGACACATGTACAGATTAAAATGGAGGAAGCAGATAAAGAAGGTCCTTACATCATTCCCTGGGGTTCCTGGAGCTCCTGGCAACCCAGGGAGACCTCGAGGACCCTGGAGAAAGCCGAGAAATCAAATAGTTCCTTATGAGAACAGTCCTTCAGTCATTTTTCCCTGAGTAGGCAAGCTGCTTTACATCGTTTACCTGAATTCCTGGCTCACCGGCTGGTCCTTGAGAACCCTGTGGAAAATAAGATTCAGTTATCAGCATTCCACCAGGAATGTTCACAAATTATCCCAGGGAGATCGTTTACTCAGGGGCCGAGAGAGTCTGCCACTGTACATACTCCGAAAACTCTCTGCAAAGTCAGCCAAGACTTTCAAGAGCTATGTAAACACTTACGCAGATACCTATCGCTAGAAACATCAACATAATTTTGTTCAAAGAACAGTCGTCTCATTACCATCATCTGAGACCACATATTTATGAGGGGACAAATAATGGTATCCAAACTCTACTGGTTTAGAGCCTGCCTGCAGGGGCAAGTGGCTTGGGACTACTTTAATTTAATGCTTTCTACTTGGAGTCATTTCTTTTTCTTTTCTTTTTTGAGACAGAGCCTCAAGCTGTCACCCTAGATAGAGTGCTGTGGCATCACAGCTCACAGCAACCTCCAATTCCTGGGCTCAAGCGAGTTTCCTGCCTCCACCTCCCAAGTAGCTGGGACCATAAGCGCTCGCCACAATGCCTGACCATTTTTTGGTTGCAGCCGTCATTGTTGATTGGCGGGCCCGGGCTGGATTCGAACTCACCAGCTCAGGTGTACGTGGCTGGCGCCTTACCCCGTTGAGCCACAGGTGCCCAGCCTTGGAGTCATTTCTAAGTGTGAAGTTGCCAGCACTGGTGTTCAGTGACAAGTTGAGGAAGTTAAACATCAATCAATTATTCTTTTCTGTTTTTAGGAAATTGGAATTGGGGGTAACTAAAATAAGGCTGGAAGACTGGGTGGTTGACTCCCTATTACATAACTAGGGACCACTGGCTGAGGAATATACAGCATAAGTAAATAAAAAGCTGATGTTCGCTGCAGTAACACTGACTTTTCTTATGTTTCTAAGATAAATATCCATATTACTATTATTATCAAAGCTACTTTTTGCCCTTTTTTCTATTTATACTCTGCCCCAAAGTGATTTTTTTCCCTTTGACCTCTAGTACTTCCCTAGTAATTTTATGCTATAATCTTTTTTGAAACAGGGTCTTGCTCTGTCACCCAGGCCTAGAGTGCAGGGGCCCCATCATAGCTTCACAGCAACCTCAAACTCCTGGGGGGAAGTAAGTGATCCTCCCACCTCAGCCTCCCTAAGTGCTAGGATTACAGACTTGGGCCTCTGGGCCCTGCCCTGATATAATTTTTGAGCTTTGTCTAAGTTTCATCTCCCATAGTCTTTTATATTCTTGCTCTGGAAAATCAAACTGCAGTGACACATATTATATCCATTAACTAATTATCCATCCACAATTAATGCCTTCATTTAACTTTCATGATAACTTTAATGCAAGGTTATGATACTGTGATATAATAAAAATATATATTTAGTCTTTGCCCCAGATCTTAGCACATAGCTCCCCCAAACCCTTGCAATTTCCTCAGCAGTAGGTTTCTAGGACAACCTTTATGTTCTAATATTTGTTTTCTTGAGCTTGGCTTCTGTCATGGGGCTCCTAAGCCCTTGGAACTTCCTGGGAGATAGGAAAGTCTTTGCTCTAATGAGGTGACTCTTGGTGGGCTCCTGTCTAGAGACTTGTCCCGAGAGAGACCAAGCCATGATTCAAAGACTGGAACTTTCAGCCCCACCCTGCATTCTCTGAAGAGAGGAGAGAGGCTAGAAATGAAGTTAATGACTCATCTTGCTGAGGTGAAGAGGGAGTGCTATAGCAGCGGTTCTCAACCTGTGGGTCGCGACCCACAGGAACTGTATTAAAGGGTTGCAGCATTAGGAAGGTTGAGAACCAGTGCTCTATACAGATCTCCAAAACTTCTGGTTTGGTGAACACATCCACGTGCCAGGGGGATATATCCAACTCCAGGGACCCTTCTCGACCTTACCCTTTGTATCCCTCTTCTGACTGTTAAAGTGTGTCTTTGTCATGTCCTTTATTGATAAAATACACCTGGAAGTGTAAGAAAGCGTTTACATGAGTTTTCTGAACCACTCTGCCAAAGTAATAGAACCTGAGGAGGGGCTCACGGAAACCCCGATTTCATAGGTCAATCAGAAGTCCTTGGAGGTTCCCTATGTGTAATTGGTGTCTGAAGTGGGATTTGGTCTTGTGGAACTGAGCCTTTCACCAGTGGGCTCTGACTCTAACTCCAAGCAGATACATCAGAATTGAACGGAATTACAGAACGTCCAATTGCTGTCGTGTAGAGAATTGATGATGTGTGGGGAAAACGCCTCAGTCCCCCAGGGTCAGAAGTCAAGTATTGCATTGGGTGTTAAGAGCAGAGTAGGGAAAACCAGTTTTTCAGTTAAGTCACAGGCCAATTTCCTAAATTTATGTCATTAGAATAACCATTTATTTCCAGTTCTCTTGTTCCAAAGGTTTTTATGTTGTTTTCATAGTAAATAAAAAGTTTTATCTTTTATTATTATTTGGTCAGCAAGTGAGTCTATCATGGTCACTATAATCAGGCATAGTGCTAGGCTCTGTCCTTATAGTTAAAATCCATTTAAAAACTTGTTTGTTTTCACCATTAAAAATACCTTCCCTCTTCCTTAAGATATTACTTAGAGCTTTTTGGTATCATTTCTATGTACCCGATACACTTTGAATATGAACTTCTTGTTTTACTTCAATTAAAAATAAACAGTAATTAAAAATTCGAATATTAGGTTATCTGATCTTACAAAGATGCATTTGTGCTTTTAACAGTTAGAATAGAGGTGTAAAGGGTGAAAAAGATGCTAGTCCGGGCTCAGTGGGCGTGACCAGCACCTCTGAGTACTCTGTGGCTAGTGGGACAATTTCCATGCCCATCAATCTCTTCTGGGTAATATTTCTTTGCAGTTCCTCCTCTGACCTATCTAGCTTTTCCTCCTAGCTAAAATTTGTCTCTGGAATTTGTTTCACAGTACTGGAGTCAACAAGGTTTCAAGGAAACGCTGACTTTACTTACTGTTTGCCCAGGGATACCTATCCCCGGCAGGCCTGTGTCACCTGGGGAGCCGTGGACACCCGGCAGGCCTCTTTCTCCCTGCAAAATGAAATGCTTCTGTTAGTGCAAGGCTTAAGACACACGGATTTTTTTTTCCTGATATCTGCTGTTCATTAGTAATTCTTTAAAAATTAGCTATAGTAAGTTAGTACCTTTGGCCCACGTGGACCAGGTGCTCCAGGATTTCCATCTAATCCCTAAAGGACAGAAAACAAAGAGGTGAACACAGCTCTTTTTATAGAAGGCTTAAAAACATCTTTGAAGTCATAGCTCAAAAATATGTTTCATTGCTCTTCACTGTAATACGCAAATAAACCTTTTTCTGTAGAAGAATAAGCAACAGGGAATATAACTATCAGTGTGTAAGAGATTGTGCACAGTTACTTTAAAATAAATGTTTTAATCTAAAAATGGAGCTGTTTGATATTTAGAGCTATTATTGACTAACATAGAACGTTCAAAGGGGCTGAGGGAAAAGGCATATGAAACCAGGCACGGTCGCGATTTAGATAAGTCCAGAGATTCAGTTTTCTATGTTCTGGAAACAGTCTGGGTCTCAAGGACATTTTCTGTAAATGACAGCCTACGGTGATAGCCGCAAAGCCCCTGGAAGGGAAATGTTAGGCAGTTTTTCTGTTTAAGATGGTGTCCTAGGAAGGTTTATGGTTTAAAAGCAGTCTACCTCACTGGAATCCCTAGATCCCTAAAAAAATCCCAATGTCACGAGCAAAATGTTGTGTGTTGCCCATTTTTTTTCAGAAGAAAGTCCATCGGTTGCATGACAATTGCAAAGAATCTAAAGAATAAGATGAATATTTCTTTTTTTTATAGACCTAAACTTAATCCTACACTTAATGATCTGAAACTGGGAACCCAGAGGTAGTGAATAATTAACTTAAACAGCACATTAGTGAAAGGGCTGGTACTTACTGGTTCCCCTGGCAGGCTCTTCCCTGGAGGACCAGCCTCACCTTTTGGACCTGGAAGCCCAGGAGGGCCTGTGATCCCACCTGGATCTCCCTGAGGAAAACAAGGTAAGATTCTTACTTTGTTTTCAGGTTCATCCTGGGAAGTGGGGAGGGAGGAGTTTCCATTGTTCAAGTTGTTATCATAGCCAGTCAATTTCATCCGCTCATTCATTCACTCACCAATATTTATTGAGTGCTTTATTCACGCCAGGCCCTGTTCTGGTTGTTTTAGACGCAGTTTGATTTTTTAGTGAGTTATGTTACAATAAGTTTAGCAATATCATGAAATATGTGCAGGTGTATAAATGTATGCACAAAAGAGCATATCTCTTCATAACCGTCTCTAGATAATCTTTATATTTTCCTTAAGTCATTCTTCAATACTGGTTTAATGTTAATAGGCTATTTCTACATAGACACTAGGAAGCAACTCTGAAACATTACAAGACCTCTGAGATCTGTGAGCTGGAAACAGATTTTCCGAGTCCTGACCTGACCATCTTCATCTCTGAGTCAGTTCATGTTCTCACAAGGCATTTCTGTGTCCAAAACCAGGGCTGCAGCAATACCCCACTCCAGGGAGTGCTGTTCACACTGCAGTGTGTGTGAACGTTTCAGATCCACACACAACCTCAGAAGCCCTTCACGCTTCTCAGATCGTTACCAACCTGGGTCTCTTCCTCCGACCTAGTTAACATACAAAGTCAACACGATGTAACTGTACCTTGTCTCCTTTAATGCCTTGTTTTCCTGGGATACCATGTTCTCCTGGCAATCCCTAGAAAATTGAGAATTAATGGGAAAGAACAATTATAACATCTCTTATGATGACAACATTTCTATTCATGAATCTTGGTCAAGAGAACAGAATATTAACAAATTACCTACCAAAGAATGATTTTGACCTTTTAGACAGTGAAACAATTAGTGAAAATATGTGGCTTATTGTTACAAGGGAAGCCACCTGGATGTATTGGGAAAACAACTAAAGTAGAATTGGACTAAATGTCTCACCCACATCACTGAGAAAGGATGGTGGCTGGTAGCGTCAAATCACGATTTAGGATGATAGGTGACTAAGAAAAATAGGTTTTGACTACATATGTTTTCAAAACAGTAGCTCTTTCCTTTTTTATTTTGTTCTTTTTTCTTAGTTTTTGAGCTTCTTGTGGCTCCACCTGTGCCACCAAAGGTCTCAGGTAGAGACCTTTTTATAAGGTCTCTATCTGAGGCTCACCTGTAGTGGTCCAGGAATTGACTCAGGGGAGTGTTGAAAAGCTTTGCTCTATAAACTGGATGTTCACAGCACCAAAAGGAACATGCATTCTGACCAATGGAGCCCTGGAGGTTCAGGCCGTGAACATGGAGAATCAAGCAAGAGGTCAGGGGGCTGCTCCTGGGGCATGAAAAAGGGACAGATCCTAGAACAGTGGTTCTCAACCTGCGTGTCGCAACCCACTGGAACTGTATCAAAGGGTTGCGGCATTAGGAAGGTTGAGAACCGCTGTTCTAGAAGCTGTCTGGAGGAAACTCTCATTGTGGGCAGATTGGGATCAGTTTCTAAGTTATGGCCAAAGATTTCTCTCCTTTTGCTCAGGTGTGGACTCATGGAGACCTGGCACCTCACAAGTTGTTGGAAGGCTAGGGAGGTTGTCCCGAGGACAGAAAGCTGACCTGGATAATGGATAGAAAAGTGCATTTAAAGGGTAGGAGAGTGTATGTGAGAGAAAAAGAGTGTGAGTCCACTCAGAATAAGGTTGTAATGCAGACTCTGGATTGTTTCTGGAGGACTCTCCCTAGAAAACAACAGAAGCTTTGGAAGTGTCTCCCTGAGACGGATATTGGAACCAAAGCCAGGCATACTGGAACTGCTTGCTTTCTCTCTTGGTTTTCCTTACTGGGCGTCTCCCATCCCCTCCACTGCTAGTACACCCCTGCTAAGCATGTCCAAAGTGATAATTTAGTTAACTGCAGTTCCAGAGACAAGTTAGGCTAATGATACTTCAAAGGACCGCACATGAATTTATGATGGGAACAGTTGACCCAATAACCCCGGCCCTGAGCTATGATTAGCTTTAGTGGTAGACATGACCCATGTGTTTATGTGGCATAACTCAGTCACTTGATAATTGTTGACATGCTTTAAAACATGTCTTGGTCCTAATTCCATTTAAAAATATCAAAGGTATTGGCTCAGTGCCTGTGGCTCAACGGGCTAAGGCACCAGCCACATACACCGGAGCTGGCAGGTTCGAATCCAGCCTGGCCCACCAAAGAACAATGACGACTGCAACCAAAACATAGCCAGGTGTTGTGGTGGGCTCCTGTAGCCCCAGCTACTTGGGAGGTAGAGGCAGGAGACTCGCTTGAGCCCAGGAATTGGAGGTTGCTATGAGCTGTGATGCCACAGCACTCTATCCAGGGTGACAGCTTGAGGCTCTGTCCCCCCCCCAAAATATCAAAGGTATAATATAGGCTCAGGGCCTATAGCATAGTGGTTGTGACGCCGGCCACAGACACTAAGGCTGGTAGGTTTGAATCCGGCCCAGGCCTGCTAAACAACAATGACAACTGCAACAGAAAGATAGTCAGGCATTGTGGCGGATGCCTGTAGTCTCAGCTCCTTGGGAGGCTGAGGCAAGAGAATCACTTAAGCCCAAGGGTTTGTGGTTGCTAAGAACTGTGATGCTACGGCACTCTACCATGGGTGACATAGTGAGATTCGGTCTCAAAAAAGAAAACAAAAGGTATTATACATACAACATCTCCTGGTGGTCCTCTGGGGCCAATGGAGCCTGCAGGTCCTTGCTGACCCTAAAATAAAAAGTGATATGTAATTTTTAAAAACTTTGATAAAGAAATAAATTATACCTGAATATTTGTAAAACATGGTGTGACCTTTATCTTTAGAAAGATGAACTTTCCACCACCCATATTGCTCTGTATGACACTTGAATGTGCTTTGGGCTTACCAAGATAGTTTCCAGATGTTTTTATTTAATGGATCTGTTCTCCATAGCAGGTGGTAACTAGATACCTTGCCTTACCAGCAGGCCAGGAGCACACCGCATTAACCTCTCCCGAACTTCCCCAAAGTCACTTGTTCTTAGGGAATGCCTGTAGAATCCCACTTGGGAAACTCAAGCATCTCAGGGTTGAATAAACTGGATTTTGAATCCTGTTCCTTTTAAGGATATAGCTCAGGATCATAAATTTAGCTCACACTGTTTATTCTTAAAGCTTTTAGGGATGTCATTGTGAATATACTCTGAAAAGCATCTAAAAGTCCTATTGGAACCAAGAGGCACAGTTGCTATGTGTAATATATGTGGCCAATGGGGGAAAACACCGTGGAAACAGGATACAGTCCTTGAGAACATTTGTGAAGAAAGTGGCTTGTTTTGCACCGAATGACAATAATTCCCAAATTATTTCCTCATTTATCTTAGTTATTTCTTATATACCTTTAGTCCTGGGCTTCCTGTAAAGCCAGGGGGACCAGGGTCTCCAGGTTCACCCTAAACATAGGGATGAAAAGTTCAATGTTACTTTAATTTTCATCATCTCAGTCAGGTTACAGATGCAATTGAAGAATGCCAGATTACCTTTGTTCCTTGAGAGCCTATCATCCCAGGTTCTCCCTGTAAATAAAAGAATCGCTACTTAAATTCAGATAGAGATGGAAATCTCTGATACCTTAACTGAACTCATGCAAGTTAATGTGGAATGGAGGGGAAAATTATGGAAGCTGTAATGCATCAAGGAAGGTTTATGCTAAAACATGACAAAATGCTTATTGCCAATACATAAATAATAATTTATTCTTTCTTCTTTTAATAGCTTTTCCCTCTCAATGTCACTTTTGACATTGTGATAGTATTCTATTCCCCATCACTGCATTCTCTTCTTAGCTGATGTCATTATAATTTGCCTCTAACTATTACATGTCCTACAGAATTAAAATTTTAGAGAAGAAATAGGGGAGAGTAGAATTTAAGGTAATACCCTAACTGGGCAAGAGCAAGACCCCATCTTTACAAAAAAAAAAAGATAGAAAAATTAGCCAGATGTGGAGGTGCATGCCTGCAGGCCCAGCTACTTGGGAGGCTGAGGCAGGAGACTTGTTTAAGCCTAGGAGATGGAGGCTGCAGTAGCTATGATGATGCCACTGTTCTCTAGCCTGGGTGATGCAGTGAGACCCTATCTCAAAAAATAATAATAATTTAAGGTAATTCTGTTATTAGGTACATGCACTTAATGAAAAAAACCCCAGAAAATAAAGGGTTATAAAATATTGGACAATATTGGCTATAATAAATTTGCTTTTCTTTTCTATGACTTATTAATCTGAAAATTCTAATTTGTGTCCTTAACAGAATTTTTGGATAAAAAGGGTACCTTCAACTTTAATTTTATATTTTAGATATCTTAAGTATATCCTTTCTAACGCATATATTGAACTCTCCTAGTAATTGGTTACAAGAAATACATAAAATCCCAACCACATGTTCAAGTATCCTCTCATGGTAACACTTCACAAGGTTTAAAATTTCTCATTTAACAAAATACAAGAACAAAAGATCACAGAGGAGAAATTGAAATGCCCCCAGAACTTATTTAATCAAATGCATCAGACGCCAAAGTAAACATATCAGAAGTCAGCAAGAAAGAATCAGAAGCAGAAAACCCAAGATACTGATGTAATATCTACTTACCCTATCTCCCTTTTCACCTTTTGTAAAAGGTTCCCCCTGGAAAATGGGTAGAAAACAAAATCAATCATAAACACTTTTAGAAATAAACTCTCCAAATCTAGGTGTGGATAAATCCTGCAGGCCAAACTCTGACCTCCATGGCAAACAGGCCTCTAAAATGATCCAGATGACACAGTCTGCCTCTGCCACTTAATGGAGGCATACGAGAATTATTTTTAAAGCTCCTTTATATTCTCAAATGCACAGTGAGTTAATCATTCTAATACTATTTAGAGAATCCCTGTGGATGCTGCCCAAGTCCAAAGCTTGCCTGTTTCACACAGTGGTTCTCAACCTTCCTAATACTGCGACCATGTAATACAGTTCCTCATGTCGTGGTGACCCCAACCATAAAATTATTTTCGTTGTCACTTCGTAACTGTAATTTTGCTACTGTTTTGAATTGTAATGTAAATATCTGATATGCAGGATGGATTTTCATTGTTACAAAGGGGTTGCGACCCACAGGTTGAGAACCGCTGAATAGCAGATGGTCAAACACACCTGTGATGGGATCGGACTGGGTGTGACAGCAACAGGTGTTAAATGGAAAAACAATCACTTGGATTCTTCCAGTTGGTTAATTGTATGCAAAGATGTAGAAAATCATTTTGAGATACTGTTGAAATTTTTAGGAGAATGACCTGAAGGAGTTAATGACTAGGCAAGTGACAGTACTGTACAACAGTGTGGAGTTGATAGAGGTTCTTGTTGGGTTAGGTAGGAAGATCCTGGGGAGATGGGAGCTTTGAGCCGCCACCTCTTATTAACCAACACTCTCGAAATTGTCACTGTGTTACTATTACCATAAGCCAGGCTTACTACAGACAGACAGACAGACACATACAGACAGACATACCCACCTACATGCACACACAGGCTTCCTTGTACAAGCTTCTGACCTTGAAGTTACATACACATGAGCTCATTTTAACAGGGCAAAAGCTATTATTGTTCTATTTTAAGGGTGAGGGAAAAAACTCAAGAAGGCCCAGTAACTCCTGAGTTGTTACAGCCCCTTGCATTTCCTAAGGTAGCACTCATCCCACTCTGTGTTTCCTTGTGTATCTTTGCTACCCCTACTCTTGAGTGCGGGGATATAATTCATCTTGACTGTTATAGCATTCTGGGGTCTCACAGACCTTCCCTTTGCAGGTACCTCATCAATGTTTATTAGAGAATTTAAAACCGTGCAGACAATAACAATAGCTAACATTGAATTCCTACAATGTATCAATGTGGTTCTGATCACTTCACAGAGATACATCGATGTAGTTAAGCTCCTGTGCCAGGAGGGCAGGTGCTGTCAGTAAACTCCCTCACAGAGGAGGAGGCTGAAGCACAGAGAAGTTGTATAGTTTCCTTAAGGTTCAGCCTGACCTCAGTTCCAGGGTTTGCATATTTAGTCTATCTGATTTGATATACACTTTGATTCATTTATTATTTGGACTGAGTGGATTGCAAGTACCATGGAAACCGTAAGTTGATGTTTTTTTCTTTTGCGTATGTAAGTCTTGAGAAGGTGTAGGAACAATTATGATAGTTATTGCCACTCTCCAAACTCCTCTTAGGGACCATATTCTCTTGAATAAATCACTCACGAGAGAGATGAATAACTACAAGAGCCTGGGCTGCTCCCCTCAAGTCCTGTGTCTTCGGGGCTCATCTTTCCCTCTGCACTTCTCAGCTGCACTGCCGTTCTGTGGGGCCGTATAGCCAGAGTGGAAACGGGAGCAGGAGACACAAGCCGGGTTTGCAGGCTGAGACTGTGGAAAGCCCATTTATAGATCCGCAGTCCCACTTCCCTGCAGTGGGACCGAGACGGCTGTGCATCCCGGAGGGCATAGCTATTGATGGTAATCAGCCTGGCAACGGGGGACAGTGTGGAGCGGAACACCTGCCTCCCAAATGACCCATGCTAGGCATGTGGCACCAGCATCAGAGAATCTTTTTTGTGATAAGCCCCAGAAATGTTAGAGTAACTTTCACTTCACATAACTTAGCCTGTTCTGAATACAGATGGCTGCCCATATCTGCAGGTTCTGCGTCTGCAGATTCAGCCTCCCCAGGATCAAAAATATTTGACAAAAAGTGACAATTCAATGATAAAAAAAATACAAGTTAAACAAAATAACAGTATAACACCTGTTTCCGTAGTTGTTACCCTTGATTGGATCCTGCACCCTGTAAGAGGTATTATAAAGTAATCTAGAGATGATTTAAAGTGCACAGGAGGTTATGTGTAGATTCTATGCAAATATCATCCCATTTTATACAAGAGACTTGAGCGTCTGTGCGTTTTATTATCTGCTGGGGTCCTGGAACCAATTCCCCGTAAATATGGAAGGACAATTGTATGCCCCATATCTATCCAACATGACTCAGTCCTCTACTATTGGTTAAATTTCTGGACAATAGATCAGGGCTTTATTTATATTTTTGCTTTTAAGTTTTCTTAAAAAAATATCTATCTCTTATGATAAAGATGATGCTAGCTGGATAGGAGCAACCAGCCACATTGCTTATATCCCTGTGTGTTTCTGCTCATGTCACTGCTAACTCAGAGACACTATCAAGCTTGAAAGCCACATTCACTAAAGTAATTGTTTAGGAGAAAACCAAACCAAATAAAACCAACCAGGAGTCAGTTTCTAGAGACTCTATCGTTAGCCCCAGGTCCAGTGGCTGTTATCTGCATCAATCAGATTTCTACAGCCTCCTTTTCCTTATCTATAAAATCACAGAGTTTAACGAGACGATCTATTAACTATATTTTAGCTCCAATATGTTATAAATCTAGCCATAGTCTACATGTCCAGAAGGAGGGACAAATTGCCATGTAAAGTTATGGTTCAGGACAGGTGGTTCAGAATTCAGCTCTGGATGAAGGCCACTCCTCTTCTGGGCCTTCCGGTCATAATGTGAAGTCAGGTTGAGAACACAAAGAGCCAATCTGCTCTGCATAGTGATGTGTGTGTTCAAACTGTGGGAACGGGGAAGGCAGGCGGGCAAAGATGTGCAGAGAAGGGGGGATCATGGAGGGGTTAGAGGGAGCTGGCAGGGAAGAGAGGAGAAAACGAAGCTTGTTTCTCCAGAATCCAAGGCAAACCCCAGGGGTGGAGGGGCTGCCTCTCAATGCTGGGGAGAGGAAGCCGGAGGGAGTCTGCTAGGGAGCGAAAGGTCGGTCACCCCAGGAACTACCCTGGACTCTTCAAGTGTGGTCCGTGGACCCACAGCAGCCGCAGCCCGAGGAGCCTGGGAGAAAGGCAGACTCTCAGGCCCCGTCCCAAGAAGCCCGAGTGAGAACCAGCAGGTTCCAGGGCAGTTCAGACCTGAGGGACACTGCTGTTCTCATCAAGACTTTCCTACATTTTACTGCACAGGTTACATGCAAATGAAGAGAAGTCGTGCCAGTGTTCAGGCCTGGAGGGGAGAGGATGGGTCAGTCTCAGACCTGGAGAGTCAGTTTAGACTTGGTCAGAGGAACTTTGAGGTGGGGGCCCAGAAGTGGGTTGGCAGGTGGAAGGGGAGAGTCCATCAGGCTGTATGTGGGGGTCATGTGGAATTTCCCAGACATCCCTGGAAATACGCAGCTGGAACCACACGAAAGACTGTTAACTCCTGCGCTGCATAGGGAGGGTTGGACTGCCTTTCAGGAGCAAGAGCGATTCCCCAAGATGGGAATTCAGGAGTACAGCGCTGATTCCACAACTGCCTGAAAAACCGCCATTGCTCAAGTGGCCTCATTTGTAAAGCTACAGCACAGGGAAAGTCGGGCTTTGTGACATTACTTTTCCTATCATTCCTGTTGGGTTTGCAGGCACCTTAATGACCTCCTCATCCTTCATCCCTAGTAAACAAATACCCCTTATTCTCTCTGTCATGGAAGGGGGGAAAGTGATTTTAAAAGGTCTATTTGTTTATTTATTTATTTTTCAGACAGAGTTTCACTCTGTTGCCCTCAGTAGAGTGCTGTGGCGTCACAGCTCACAGCAATCTCCAACTCTCAGGCTTAAGCAATTCTCTTGCCTCTGCTTCCCAAGTGGCAGAGACTACAGGTGCCCGCCACAACTCCCAGCTATTTTTTGTTGCAGTTGTCATCATTGTTTATGTGGCCTGGGTCAGGTTTGAAGCCTCTGACTTCGGTGTATGTGGCTGGCGCCGTAACCACTGTGCCAAGCCAAGATTTATTTTTTTAAATAAAGATAAATTACTTGTTAAGCCTGATTCTTGAAGGCTGCTGATTTTTATTTCACTAACAGTACTTCAAAAGTCATTTTTTTTGCATCTAAGATTTCTGTCATCTTTTTAGGTAGTCCTGTTGAATATAAGGGATACTACGGGATTTTTTTTTCCCTACTAAAAGAACTAAGTTTCAAAAGAAATGGCCACAGAAATATTGAATGGTGGTTTGAGAAGACAGTTTGATATTTCAAAAACCAAGAGTGAAAAATAATTTCAGAGAGTATTCTGAGAGCAATTGTCTGGGCAGATAATGTTTCCAATATTTTGGATAAATTAGTAGTAGTCTTTTGATATATTTATTTTACTTATAAGATTTATTTATTTATTTATTTATTTTGGCTGGGGCTGGGTTTGAACCCGCCACCTCCGGCATATGGGGCAAGTAGTTATAGGATTTAGTTATAACACAGGAGCACAGTGATTTTAAACCTTGCATTCTTCATGGCTTCAGTATTATTAGCTGTGTGACCTTGAACTGGTTACTTACCGTCAATATGTCTCACTTTCATCATCTGAAAAGTGGGGGTGATAATAGCCTACATCATGGGAATTTTTTGTGAATTAAATGAATAAATACATGTCAAGAACTTAGTGCCTGGCATAGCATATACTTGCTTGAAGATTGGATTTATAGTTTTTCGTCATGACATGGTCAACCAAAGTACGTGGATTTGGGGCTGACTTAAAAAAATATTTTAATCCAGTTTTTTGGATTGTCTTCCTCTAGTCCGTGGAGCTAAAATACTTACGGGTTCTCCTTTTTGTCCTTTAGGACCAACAGACCCTGGAAATCCTGGTAGTCCAGT
Organism: Arctocebus calabarensis; assembly: GCA_963573935.1. Taxonomy (NCBI): domain Eukaryota; kingdom Metazoa; phylum Chordata; class Mammalia; order Primates; family Lorisidae; genus Arctocebus; species Arctocebus calabarensis. The sequence goes on from CAUYON010077062.1 coordinate 15,020, forward strand.
TTCACCCTTTCAAGGAAAAGCAGGAGAGAAGGTTAGAGGGCCCCGTGGGGACGGTCACCTGCCGGCTGAGCTCTTGCACTGCTCTCCTGCCACACGTGGGCTTTATCCATTAGCATCGAGAGACCTCTTAGTTCTGAATCTAGTTAGACTTTATAAAGAATCACGTGTTTTTCAACACTTCACAATGCCTTTATGTCTTTGAGAAATCCAATATTTCATTGCGATGTTTAAAATTCATGTGAAACAAAGCGAATTATTTTTCAAGGAAAGAACATCGAGAGAAGAAAAAATTATAATTTTGTTCTGATATACCAAAAAATATAAATTTGGGGGGATCCCAAAGACATCAGATTATTTAACTGACACAATAATCTATTTCATTGCAGACACTTCTTTCTTTCTTGGGGCGGAGAGAGTCAGTAGTCACAGGAAGAAGAATGAGCCTGCCAGCTACTTCTAGCATTTAAATTGCTGCTCAGATGTTTGGCTGTAGACAAAGAAGGCATTCTTATAGATGTGGTGACAGCAGCAGCTTAGAAATATGTGAGAAGTTCTTGTCAAAAATCTTGAAGTGGGATTTGTATGTGACATATAAAGAGTATATTTTCAGAAAATACCACTTGAGAGATAATACTTGTGGAAAGGACTCATATCAGTAATCAGACTTCAGAGGAGGCCCAGCCTTGAGCTTTCTTTTAGTGTTTACCAAGATTCTGGAACAACCACATAACTCTTAAATTAAAGTAGCCCCCCAAAGGTATATAATGCTGAGTTTTTTCTCCAACCTCAAGAGTATTTTTTCAAAATGTTTGCCATTATATTTCTGCACACAAATCTTTCTTGCCCATCTGTCCATTTTTTTAACTTTCAAAAAATAAATGTAGAAAACATAAACTATACTGAATCTTCATGTACCAGGCACCCAAAATGAAAGAAATAAAAATATTGACAGTCAAAGAAGAAATACCCTCTGTTATCCTCTGTTCCCATCCCAGCGGCAGTCATTCTCATGAATTTCGTTTTTATCTTTTCAGTCCTTATGTTTATACTTCTACTGCATATGTGGACTCATAAACAAGATATTATATTGAAAAGTTTAAAGCTTATTCTATAAAGAGTTTTATTTTGTGTATAACATTCTGTGACTTTTTTCCCCACTCAATATTGTTTTGAATACCCATCCCCAGGGATGTGTGTGAGCTAGTTCATTCGTTCTAACTGCTGGGTAACAGTCTAGTGTGATGCTGTGCCAGCCCGTCTCAGTCCCACTGATGGGCACGTGGCTTGCATCTGGCTTTTCTCCATTATCAACAGGGCTGTGGTGAACATCTCTAATCCCAGCCCCTTATATGGATGCGCCAATCTGTTTATTTTGAAGACTCAAACAGTAGTTTACCCACAAGTGCTTCAGGTACAAACTTACTGAAGATCCTCAAATCTTTGGCTTATTTCTACATTTCTATTCTAATCCAAATCTAGTGATTTTGTATAATAGACAAGATCATGTTTTTATTACTCAGTCTTCTAGATGTGTGGAATAGGTTTTGTAAAATTAAATCTTGATCTTATTAAAATTTTAACAATCCATGAACTATCATAAAATACGTATTAGGTCTTCATCCCAGCTTCCTGGTGTACAATTTCTAAAATCCTTGGAGTCTCCAAACGGATGTGTCCTTCTCTGTGCTAATGGGTTCACTGGTGGCTGTGGGCCCTCCACTGGCTTCAGGATGAGGCTCATCAAAAGAGAAGACCCGGGTGGATGGGACTGTTCAGCCCCAGCCCCTGACCTCTAGAGAGGAGACAAGGGCTAAAGCTTAAGTTCGTCACTAATGATGAATGATTTTATCAATCATGCTTACATGACAAAGTTTCCCCAAAGGACGAAGTTTTGGAAAGGTTCTAGATAGTCGAGCACATGGAGGTTCCAGGAGGGTGGTTCACCCAGAGAGGGAATGGAAGCCCCACACTCTTCCTCTACACCTTGTCCTATGCATGCCTTCAACTGCATTTTTTGTAATATCCTTTGTAATAAACTGGCATATCTGTTTCCCTGAGCTCCGTGAGCTGCTGTAACATATTAGTCAAAGTCAAGGCGGGGAGGGTTGACTCCCTAACTTATAGCTGGTTGTCAGAAGTACAAGTAAAAACAACTTGAAGCACGTGCCAGGCATTTGAAGGGGAGGGCAGGCATGTGGGCTTGAGCCATCAAGCTACGGGACTTGATGCTACCTCCAGGTAGACAGTTTCAGGATTGAACTAGTGGACACCTAGCTGGGTCTGCTGCTGAATTGCTTGTTGTGTGACAATTCCCATGCATTTGGTCACAGAAGTATTGTGTGTTGTGAGGGTAGAGAGCAGGAAAACTGTTTCCTGCTCCCCTCGGTGCTAACTTTGTGTACGATCAGCCTTTCAGCCAGTACAATTAAGGCTCTTTGGGAGAGCCAGGGAACCAAATGGGTAAGAAGCCCACTTGAGGACTTGGTCGTCTGCATATTCTAGGGCGGTGTTTTGCAAAGTTCAGTCATCTGAATGCTAACTGCATAATTTTTGCTATGTCCACATAACACAGTATTCATAGCTTTTTTTTTCTCTAACCTTAGTCTCATTTTAATTTTAAACATTTAGCCAGGCATGGTGTCAGGCACCTGTAATCCCAGCTACTTAGGAGACTGAAACAAGAAGATTACTCGAGCCCAGGAGTTTGAGACCAGCCTGGGCAGCACAGAGAGACCTCCCCACACAAGAAAATTAAATATTTACTATAATCTTTGAAGTATATCCATGAAATTTAAAATTTAGTGTGCTGAATATTTGGGTTTTTTTCCCCCCTAATACAGAGTAAAGTACATAAACATTGTTTTTTTTTTCCCTAGCATCTAAGCAACTTGTGTATCATCAGTCTTAAACTTGCCATACTGTAGAAGCCATTTTTCCCCTACAGTTAGTAAATTATATTCAAAATGAGGACAGGGAAAAGTTGGTAAATACACTTAAAGGTCCAGTTTTTGCTATTTTGGCCTAGGAAATAATCAAATTGGCCTGTCTGAGCACTAAGGTGGACAGAGTGACCTTACTGTTACCCACGCAATGGGGGCGAAAGTCCGCTCTGCATTAATGTTAAGGAAAAATACTCCTGGCAATTAGACACAGCTCAGAAACTAAACGTAGAATGCGGGGAAGGGATCTAGGGATGGCTTGTTAAAACCTTTCCAATATCAGAAGCAGAGCAAAGGAGAATGCACACAGAGGAAAACAAAGACTAATTATATTCAGAGCTGCTGTATATTTGAGTAGAGACTTCTTGGTAAACAGGTCTCCATTAAAAGATAGAAGCATCCAGTGAAGGCTGTAGTCCACTCTCTGAGTGGTGACATTGAGCTGGGAGGAAATCTTAGGGACCTCTTCCTTCATGTAAAATTCTGCAAACAAAGGCATTTTGTACCTGAATCTTAGATATGTAGGGTGTTGGTCTTTTCTTTTTTTTTTTTTTGAGGCAGACAGAGCCTCAAGCTGTCACCCTGGATAGAGTGCTGTGGCATCACAGCTCACAGCAAACTCCAATTCCTGGGTCAAGTGAGTCTCTTGCCTCCGCCTCCCAAGTAGCCCAGACTACAGGTGCCTCCCACAACACCCGACCATTTTTTGGTTGCAGCCGTCATTGTTGTTTGGTGGGCCCAGGCTGGATTTGAACCTGCCATCTCAGATGTACGTGGCTGGTGCCTTAGCCCATTGAACCATAGGCGCCGAGCCGGGTGTTCATTTTTTAATATTTAAACTGGATGTTCAGTGATTTATTACTGTGGATACGAGCTGAAAGAAAGTGATTAATTTACTGAGCATCAGGAAAACTGTCCTTCACTTTGACGCTTTCAATGCTGTTTGAAAGGCCTCGTGCATTGAGATTCCATCTTTTCCCCTGAAGGTCGGCCCTAGAAAACATCTGCTGTTTTCTCGAAAGTCCTTAGATAGTCTGCTACCTTGCTCCACTGTCTTTATTAAGCAGCACATCTTCTCAAGCAACTTGAAAATACATCATCCCTTTACCACATCCCCTCGGTCCCGGGCAAGCTGCAGAGAAGGGGTCGACCCCATTTCAATGTCGGTGGACTGGACAGCGGATGGTTCCATTGCTATTGACTGTGTATAGCAAGTCAAGTTTCTTGATAGTGGTCCCTGCACCTCAGTGTCCCAACACAGGGCGTGGCTGGTGAACCAGGAGTGATTTGCACGCATGTTCCAGTGTGTCCGCACTTGTCCTAGAGCGTCATCATGATGTTGGGTTCCAAATGGCAGGCTGTTTCTGTAATTCTATGTTGCCACTCAGTGAATTGAGAAGTAGCATATTATACAGCAATTACAAATCATTATGTGTTTAATTATACTTTCAGTTAAATCTTTTGTTCTTCAACACAAATTGAGTCCCTTCTCTGTCCAAATTATGGTGGGAGATGCAAAAATGAGCAAGACCAGGTGCTAAGAATGGTAATAGCTAATGCCTAACAGTGCTATGGAGGCCTTGTAAGAGAAAAGAAAGTTTGGGGTGGGTGAATGGAACTGGACAAGGCTTTAGGGAGGCTTAATATGTGTCAGGTGCTGTGGCTGTGAATGAGTAATTCACCTCATTTGGTTTAAGTCATCTCATCACCTCTTTGTGTGGATACAATTATGCCCATTGTCTAAGAGAGGAAACCACCGAGGCTTAGTGAAATGAAGTGACTTTTCCAAGGTGACAATGTCACACTCAACTTTTTGTTCTAACACTCGTGCTGTTTCCACCACTCTGTTGTTCTCAACCCTGAATGCATGTTAGAATTATCTGAAAGATCGTGGGAAATAAGCCCAAGTACTTTCCAAAAGCTCTCCAGGTAATTCCACTGTGCAGCCAGAACTAATGGGGTCTACCCCAGGGCAAGGAAAGGTCCGCGAGAGCAGCCTGAAGGAGCTTTACATTTTCACCATGGTGACCCATGAACAGCGTTACAGATTTAAAAGTGAATGTGCTGATTTGATTTGATTTAGTATCTAAATCTGTACCTGGCGCTGTACAGGTAGAGTTGATTTCACTCTTTATCAACTGCTATGCTTACGTTGTTAAGTTTTCTTTATGGAAGAGTCTTTCTCTGTTAATTATAATTAAGAAGAATCCTTTCATATGTACATTTAGATCAGGTGCTGCATTAAGTTTTCCTTGTTGACTCTTCCAGGCTATTTCTCAGGGTGAGGGGAGGGGACGGTGATACCACTGGCTTTTTCTAATTCCACTTAAGATTCTGAAGCAATTAGAAAAGATTTGGAACAATAAAAAAAAAGATCCTAAGAGTTTGAAATACACCTGTTTTACAGAATCAAATTTCTCATCAGTGAGGTCTTAAGAATTCCTAAGTAACATGTGTTTCCTAATGAACACAGCAAAACAGAAGTCAGCTGTTTTGCTTCAAGAAATGAATCATCATTTAAATGCTTCCAAAGTGTCACATCTCTCTTCTTTGCTCAGCTGTCCTGTGTGACAAGCTTTGTGGCTTTTTTTGGTCTTTTTTTTTTTTTTCTCTCCTTAGCCTGCATGTGTCCACTGATATTTTCTTAAAATGTAAAGTGTTTGCTATGGTGGCGTACGGTATCTGGAAGCTATTGGATTACAGGAAAGAACGCTCATGTCCTAGCAGTAAAATATAAGATACATAAATGACTTATCATTGCTATAAGGTAAATTTTTGGATGTCTTTCTCAGAATGTCAAGATTTTATTTATTTATTTTGCAGAAAATTTCATTGCCGATCATCAATGAAGAAGCTCTTTGTTCCTGAGTTTCTTTTAGCTGTATTTTCTGGGGACAGATATACGATATTTTGAATGGATCTGTTGTGCTGATTTACAAGACACAGAAGTCATATTTTCTTGGATTCATGTCAAAATATCCTGCTCTCAATCAAGAGAAATTTTACAAGGTGTATGAATGCAGGTAGCATTCCCAGGCCACATTCTTTCAGAGTATTTTCAGAACTACTCATCTCTGTCTGTAGATTTAATGTGCATTGGGTTTTTACTCCTGACAATGACATTCACACTGAATCTAAGGTCCTGTACAACGTCAGAATCAAACTTCTGTTTGATTCTTCTTATTTTTTTGAGTTGGCCAGGGAATCTGTCCTCTTGACAGCTAATACATGTATAATTAAACCTGTGACTGGAGACAATGAGAATGCCAAGGAAATTGATCAGGTGTTTTAATTTTAAAACTTTGGAAATAATTATTTGGTTGAACCGCTACTGTACATTATAAAACCCTACCAAAAAGGTGATGTGGGTTTGTGTTCTGGAATTTAAGAAGGCCCAAAATAGTAAGCCCATGGCACTTTGCCAAAGGGGTCTTCAGATTGTTTTGCTGCCTTCAGGATTCATGGCACATTCTAACAATGAAGCAGATCTGCGTCCTAACCTCATTTACCTGGTTCTCTTTCCTCGGGTGTGTTCCTCCCTTCCTTGCAGCCAACTGCCCCTCAGCAGCCCTCCCAGGGTGGGGGCAGGGAGCTGTGGCCACAGTGGATTCCAACTCTGCTGCCTGCTCCGGGGGCTGCCGGCTGCACAGCCTCTGGGCAGGACCCACCTGCCTGCGGCACCGGGACAGCCCCTTGCATGTGCAAGTCTGTCTAAAACACCAATTGGATTACCTTTTCTCCTTTCAGGCCACCAGCTCCGTGTTGACTGTTACCCTAGGCAAAAATAAAACAAATGCACATAAGAAGGTCTGCTTCTGTTTAATGTATTTGATGGTTAACAGTGTAGGTGTCAGGTGACAGGACTCGATAGCAGCTTTTTGTGGAGACTGGGTCACCTTTGCATCTATCTTTGTCCCTCTCGCCTTTTGTTAGATATTGTGTATGGGAGCCGCAAGAAGGGAATATGTGTTACATCTTCTATGAAATAACTGCAACTTTGGAGGCCCCCTCTACCTGTGTGACTTCCCAGGAGGTCACTCCTGGAGTAACATCACACCTCTGAGGACACATTGTCCCTGCTCCATCCCCACCGGCCTCTCCGTGCATCTGAGCGTCTCTGCTCTCTGGCTCTTCCCACTCTCAAAACCCCTTTATTATTCTCACACCACTATGTGGGATGCCGTTTTCCCAGAGCAAACGATTTTGCCTGTTAATAAATTGAAACAATTTAAGTTTTCAGGGTGCTGCTTCCAATTCCTGCCATTCTAGCTGCAAACCCGTGTACATGGACTCCTGGCTGCCGTCAGTGAACTGTCCCTCCCTGAGCGCTCTGAATCCCACGCCCTTGGCCTTTTAGGAGGTTTTTCTTATTAATGTTACCCATTGCCATTACGTGAAATTGGCCAATACGGAAAAGTCAAACAAAATGTAGCTAAAATTGGCCAATTTCTTTAATACCTCTCTTTCTCTCTCTGACTACCTACCTACCTACGTATTTCACCTTCTTCAAACTTAACACAAACAAAACCTAAGTTGCCTGGGCACACTTTCCCCTCAAGCTGCTCTCTCTCTCTCTCCCCTCCGATTTCCAGACAATTTTCTCAAAAGGCCAACTAATGTTTTCTGCATCCACTGACCAGACAGGCTTAAAGTTCCCCTCAGCTGGAATAAACTTCAGACAGCCTCTTTCCAGACTCCAGGCCCTGACCTTGCTTTTCATTTGCTTTACAAAAACTGGTCTTTGTAAATTCTCCCTCTACCTCTTTGAGATGCAAATCTTTTTAAGAGCCTCCCTCCTGTTAGATTTACAAAGCAGAGATACCTTTCTCCAGGACCTGGAAACTATCCCTTTAAAATGTAAATCAAGAAAGGAAAGTCCTCTGTCTCCCAGGCTCTGTGGAAGGGTAGGAGCCTAACTTCAGTTCTAACCTCATGTCACAAAGATACAAGAAAGTTTACTGGTCCTTTGAGTAAAGCCAATTAGCAAACACGGACAGGGTGTGCTGTACCTCTCACTTCAGTCCTTAACTCTCCTGCCCCCAGTTTCAGTGGAGCTGAGCTCACAATGAGTCTGATCTCTCTCTCCTTATTGGAATAGTCGTTGCGATAATGTCTCCTTTGCTTGTGTAACGTTGTCAGGGGCAATTTCTGCTTTGACACCGCATCTTCCACGTGCTTCTAAGCTCACGGTGACGTGGCCCTGGCCCCAGCCACTCCATTGACGTGGCTCTCTGATATTATTAATGATAACTTTGCTGCTTAATCTAATGGACTCTTCATTAATTGACCTCTTGGCCACACTGCTCTCCGATCTCTCCTCTTCCTCCTCATCTTACTGTTAAACGCTGGCTACCTTGGGACTTGGTCCAGCTTTTCTTCTTTTGCAACTCAAAACTTTTCCCCAGCGCTCTTATCTTACCCTTCTGGCTTGGGTAATATTTACACAAAGACAGGAGAATTTATATATCAGCTTCCCCTCTGAGGTTTAGATCCATATATTTTATTTTCTGCTTGATCTATTCCTTTGTAAATTCTAGAAGCAATTCCTGTTCATTCGAAACTGAACTAAGAAAAAACCCCAACAAATACACAGTTGAGAGCAAAAGACATGACATTTCCATCATACTGTTAACACTGTTTAGTTCAGCAGTGGGAGAATGATAATTTCTTCCTAATGTATCTCTTCAGTTTGCTTTGTTAAAATCAGCAGCAAGTCCATTTTACAACTGAACAAAAACAATGCAAGAAAGACAACCTGAATGTCCCCTTCCCCCTTTAGAGAACTAACTCTTCGCCCTTCAGTCTGGGGGGCACTCTGAAAACCTCTCTCCTCCTCGGTGATGACAGAGATTGATGTCCTCCAATGGTGATGCCCATTGTCATGGGCAATCTGTCTTCCAGTCTGGCTGACTCGCCCTCCCAAATCTCCTGTCTCTGCACTGCTTGCCTTCAGCCCATGCAGGTACCATCATCATGTCTTGCCAGGATTACTGCAGGGGCCCCTAACTGGCCTTCTATTCATACAGTCCTGTCTTGCTTCTCGAACACATATCTTCTCTACATTGGGTCAGAGAGATACCTTTAAAAGACATTCTGACCTCCATTCTTCAAAACCTTGCCAAGTCACCAAATTGCCCCACAGACCTGACTCATTTCCCTCTCCATCATCATTTAGGCCACTCTCCCCCTCCCAAGTTCCAGTTATAATTGTCTTCTCTCAACTCCTCAAATCGGCCAAGCTCCTTCCCTCCTAACCCCTGGATCACTACTCTGTGCACTCACATCTTGTCTGGCAGCTACTGGTTATTCCTCAGGTCCCAACTGTTCCAAAATGCTATCCATGGAAACCTCCCCCACGTATGCCAGAAATGTTCCCTTCTCATCCCTTCTCAGTGGATGTTGCATGTTTCCATTATAATACTAAGATTTATATTTTTATGTTTGTTACCAAAACAGTTTGTATTTCTTGCACTAAAATTTAGGCTCCGTAATGACCTGGATTTGAATTCTCCATGACTAGCATTCAGTAATACTCGTGGAGTAAACAAGTCAATAATTCTAGTTGATGTACTTTCCCCATTAACATTTCTTTTCAGATCAAAAATATATGTGTTAATAGAAAAACTAAAATGTATAGAAACATTTAAACAACAAAAAATTTCAGAACCACCCATTTGGGTCATTATGACCATCATTTGATATTTTCAATGGTCTTGTGATATGCTCTGTCTTTTTTTATGAAATGGGTTCCATGATATCTAATTGAAAATAAAAATTGTATACAAAAATCCTGAGTTATAGATTGTTATAACAAACAGTATTTGAAAATGAAGTATGAAATTAAGACACACAGACATACATAAAGAATGGTTACAAAATGGTAGATTACTTTGATGCAACCTAAACAGAAATGCAAATTTTTGATGTTTTCTGAAAACACTAGTCACGAGGGCATGGTGTGAACCAGCGTGTACAGAACGTCACATCTCTCCTTGGCTGTGCTAACACTAGGACATTTGGGGGCAAGCTAGCACATGCTTTAGTCTCTGATCTGGCTTGCCCAGAAATGGTCTGTCTTGGGAGACAGTAGGCTCCTGGGCTGCAGAGCAGAGAAGCACCTCAACTCCCTCTGGTGAGAGCATATTCCAGTGAGACTCACCTCCCCCTCAACAACTCATGCTGTTCTAGATGTTTGTTCTGTCAATGCACATTATTGTTCTAAAATCTTGATATTCTGGTGTTTTTCACATCCAGAAAAACAAGAGGGACAGGAACTGCCAATCAGAGGGCCAATGTTTGCTTCACTCAGTAGCTAGTTCAGAAAATCCATCTCCTCAAGGACCCTCAGTGGCCCTGGTGCTGTTTCTCACTCTTGGGTCAACAATAACTGAGGCAGATTTAAACTTGACATTGTGTAGCATTTTGTCATGGACAAGTGAGAATCTCCTCTTTACTTTCTTCAAGTAAATGACACCAGAAAATGATCTGGCTCTACAGAAGTAATAAAAGACACCATTTTTTGTATTTCTGGAACTATAGTTCTGTCTCTGCTGCAACTCTAATTTTAACAGGTTAGTTTGTACCTTGGTACCATGTTAAGGATTCTTGCAATCCTTTCAAATAAATATAATAGTTGTATAGTTTTGAGTGTGTTTATTAAAAATGCTTATAGTGATGTGGTCCTGGTTGTGCTGTGGGGGTGCCAATCTGCTAACCCATCTCAAGAACTTTGAGATGTCAACAATTACCCTTAGTTTTTCTGTGAGAAGTGGTGAATGAAACACTGGGTTCTATGGTTAGGCAAGTGACAAGACTCAGCTACTACTATACTTGTCTGGGAAAGGGTATTCTCTGGGAAAATGGAATGTGCCTGGACATGTATGGACTGAATCACAGGAGATGGAAATTCTTGTAGGCCCCCCAAAATAAAATATTGGCAAACCTATGGTTTGATTAATAAAAGAAACCAAGCACAGGAATTCCCTCCCAGGACATGGGTCATTAAGAATCCCCCAGTTCAGCCCTTGGGGAAAGTGCTAAAACATCTTGGGCATGAGAGGACATAAAATTCCCATCATGCATTGAATTGTGTATCCCCCAGGCTCCTTTATATACTGAAGTCCTGACCCCCAGTATCTGAGAATGTGAACTTATTTGGCAACAGAGCCATGGCATGTGTGGTTAAGAGGAAGACTTACTGCAGTAGGGTAGGCTCCTAATTCAATATGACTGTGTCCTTAGACCAGTGTTTTTCAACCATTTTATCTCATGGCATATTTAAACCTATAGTTAAACTTCTGAAGCACACTTAAATTATGTTGATTAACAAGAGAGAGAGTAGAAAAATAATATATTTACTGTGTTTTGAATGTCTTTTGAAAATAATGTAATTACTGATCTTTAAAAATTTTCACACACACCTACAATCATCCCATGGTACACCTGTCGAAAATCACTGCCTTATACAAAGAGAAATGTGACAGGGACACACACGGAGAGAGACCTCCCTGTGAGATGGCCAAGGAACTACCCGAAGCCGGGAGAGAGCGTGGAACACACCCGTCCCCGGCACCTTTGGAGAGACGACCCAGCCCACACCTTCGTCCTGACTTCCAGCCTGCAGAAGTGGGAGACCTGACGTATTTCTGCTGTCTGCCACTCAGTCTATGACACTTTCTTGTGGCAGCCCTAGCAAGTTAAACCAGTATGTGGCCGAAGAAGGCTGTGCTCACTTCAGAGTTAAGTCCTTAAGGCTGGCTCAAAGTCCAACTTCTCAGCTACTTGCAAAACAGCCAAACCAAACCAACCAACCAACCAACCAACTCACCAGCCTCAAGTGTAGAAGGCCACGAAGAGGGGTGGGGGGACCTCAGAGAATTTTGGCGCTCTCTGTAATCAAACCAAGATCTAAACTCCACCTGTCTGTGGCTCAGTTCACAATGTTGCCCAGAGCCAGTGGATCCTGGAGCATGTGGGCCAGAGAGGAGTTTAATTTACTGCTTGGAAAGACCTTGGAATATTTGATTTTGGATAAATGTTTTCTGCCCTTTCTGGTCTGCAGATATTAAAGTGAAGTTATGATTTAATACACAAAAGGAAAAAATAGATTATTTTGCTAGCAAATTGGTTTTTGTGGATCAACAATTTGGAGAAATGAACACTAGAGCTGCTTGCTGGGAGGCTCAGCATCAGTGTCCAGCAGCTGAGACCAGTGTGCTGATAAAAGATAACGCAACTGCATTTTTACTGTGGGTTTTAAAGAACAGTATCAAATGTAAAATTCACAAGTACTTGGCCTCCACAGATAACATTTTGTTGTTGTTTTTTCCCCTCTCATCTAGAGTGTAGTAGGGACTGTGGATCTGATGGTTTCAGAAGTTGACAGAGCCTATCAAATTTTTATTAAAACCCCCAGAGCTGGAAACAGAGAAGAGCCATTTGCTGAATCATGGCAGATTTTCCTTAAGGGGAAGAATACGCTCAATCCTGTTGCTTCTTTGCAAATAACCTTGGAGAATGGGAGCAGCTGTTTTGCAAGTTACCTTTGTCATGGAGAGGGAAATGGATCTTTTATTCTTTGTTCCCGCAGTGGGCTAGCAAAAATACACAGAAACACACATGCAGATTTTCTAACCTCACTGCTTAGTTCCTCACTCTTGATTCCTCAATTTTTTATTCCTTCTTCATTTCCTTTTTAATTTGTCCTGTGAGGGGAGATGGTTTTCTTATGCCTGAGCCTCTCTCTCTGGGTGAAATAAAGAAAATTGTAGGGGGAAAGATGGATTCCTGCCTGGGAGCTCAAGGGCAAGTAAGGATCCCAGAGATGAGAGAATGGGCCCTTGTAGTCTAGAATGGGGAGGGGAAGGATATGAGTATTCTGCCCCTCATCCTTCCACGGGCAGCTGCTTCAGCAGAATCGAGGCTGCATGACCACTAGAGCTGCTGTGAGCTGAAGGGCTGAGGTCCAGGGCTCCAGCACTGACATCACATAAATCAATGCCAATCTAGAAGGGAAGATTGTTTTAACCTTGGAGTATCACTTTATATGTCTCAATACGTGGTCCATTATTTAAACTCCGGGCAAGTTTCACTCGGGCCCCTCTTCTCTCTGTGTTTGTCTGCTAGGCCATCAGGCACGCAACAAATTGCAAAACGAAAGAGCCTCAGCATCAAAAACAGATGGGGGTGGGTGGTGGGGACAGCGCCAAGTGAAAACATGTATCTCGCTCCTCATAGCACATTCAGCCTTTTCCTTTGCGAAGCTGAGGGTGAGGAGGAGGTGATTACAAGACAGAAACATCGGTCAGTGTGGGTACTGGGGAGGTGGCTCCCACCTCCTCCATCCTTCCTGGTGGGACTGCCGTGTAAAGCTCTCAGCAATCTCCGAAGGAAGGAGAAAAAAGTATTTGGAAAGTTATCTTGCATTGATTTCCAGAAGGGTCTAAATCCTCTGATGGATGCTAAAGGGTTTTAGTGCATCAGTTGGGATAAAAGCTGTGGTCTCTCTTTTTTATCCAGTCTTTCTTCAGCTCCGATGCACATATAGAGCACGTGTGGAATAAACACCTGTGAGCTTCCATTCTGCAGCAGCAACAATGGTAGCTGGCTCTCCTTCAGGTGAGTTAACAGCTGGGTTCAAAGTATTGGATTTCTATTAGCAAGACTCTCCACTTGGCTGAGCTGGTTGGCTCCCATTATTTTTTTCTTCTAAAAAATATAACCTTAAAGTTTAACAACTTCCATTCTTACCTTTAGACTCTAGAATATAAATGCTCCATATATCTTCATTTAAGGAAAAACTGACTCATCAGCAACATAAACTATATATACAAGTAGTGTTGGGAGACCTGTAAAGATGTGAGCTGTGTAAGTTTTGCAAAGATAGCAAATGCTTAAGGAGCTGAGTAGCAACTTGGTAAATTTTATACCAAGCACAATAGTAATATAGCATGTTATTTAAGTTTTTTCTAGCTGACACTGTGACATCAAAGCCAGCTTGTTCTCATTATTTGAAGCATTTTTGATAAATCCTATTTTATATTTGGTAACAGTAGGTGTCATTACAGCTGCCATTACATTCATTAAACTTAGATATAGCTCAGCTTTTTCCACTTGTGTTAAGCCCTAATGTTTTGAAAAATTTAGTATATATCTATTAAAGAAAGGTTATCACAAAGTCTCAAAGGTGCAGGTGTTGGCACAATTGTGAAGAGAGGGGAACACTTTTACACTGTTGGTGGGAATGCAAACTAATACAACCTGTTTGAAAAGAAGTATGGAGAGTCCTCAAAGACCACAAATTAGACCACCTATTTGATCCCACAATCCCACTATGAGGCATCTGCCCAGAAGAAAATAAATCATTTTATCATAAAGACATTTCACTAGATTGTTTATCACTGCTCAACTTACAATTGCCAAGATGTGGAAACAACCTAAATGCCCATCAGGAGTGGATGAACAAATTATGTATATGCATACCATGGAATACTATTCAGCCATAAAAAGATGGAGACTTCACATCTTTTGTAATATCCTGGATGGAGCTGAAACACATTCTTCTTAGTAAAGTGTCACAAGAATGGAAAAGCAATAACCAATGTACTCAATAGTCATATGAAGCCAGTAGACGATCTAATGCATGCCCACATAGGAGAAAACTCATTCAGTTTAGTGGAGGGAGCAGTGACAGGGGTGAGAGGACGCTCTTACTGAACGGGCATAGTATGGGGGTGTTTGGCACACCATTTCAGTGTGGGACATAACCAAAAGTGCTATTCTACCTAATAAAATCAAATATTTTGAACCTGATTGTACCCTCCCATTAACCTGAAATAAATTTACTTTTCAATTTAAAAAGAAAAACAAATTGAACCTGACAAGTGAGGTCTCCCCTGACCTCTGTAAATAAAAGAGAATACCCCTTAGGGGGAAAAAAGAAATATATATATAAATGTATCTTACACATTCTTGCTAATATACTATTCTTTGGAAAATCTAAATAAATGAGAGAATTTTAAGTATTACAGACTTTCCACATTTGATTTTAAATATATCGGCCACAAATTACCTAGGTCTCTTCATGCTGCTCTTACTCTAATCATTACAGTAGAGTCTAATGTAAGAAGAGTTGGGATTTTTCAGTTAATCAGTCATCATTTAACAAACTTTTTTATTTTTTTGAGCATTTGCCACCTTCATGGTCTGTGTTGGCACGCAGTGTCTCTTTGAGATTTCTAACAACAGGAGTCACGGGAATTTATATGAAGGGAAAACAAGTACGTAGAACGAAAAGACAGCAGGCAGCTTCTCCAGTGCTTTCTGTGGTGCAGAGTATCAGCAAGGAGCTATTATGTACGTGAGACCCTAATCAGTGGACAGAAGGCCTCACGTGACGTGAGCAGACCCCAGAGATTTGCAGTTGAATGATGACGACTCAGTCAATGATATCGTCTTCAGGAGGGTCCACCCTGTGTGCCCTGGGCCTCACGCAGGCTGTTTGAGGACTGTTTTGCTTATCTGTGGTGCTGGACATCACAAAAAGTGTGCACGCGCCTTTTCTTTGCTCATCAGCTTTCATGAGTGTTCGTGTATTTAATGTGTGGGCCAGGACAATTCTTATTCTTGCAATATGTGGCAGAAAAGAAGAAAGGTTGGACCCCTCTGATTCCAGTCTTCCTTGATTACGTACTAACTCCCGTTCTCACTCTGCTGTGCTTCCTTGTGGAACTGGGATCAAGTTCCACATCTTGCTTTTGCCACTCAGATACTTCCAAGTCAGCGTTCCACCACCCAGCCATGATGAAAAACTTTGGTGAAGTAAAAGAGCTTCTCACCAATGCGGGGCACTCCCATTCTCGACCTTTGGTATGTAAATATTTGCTTGAGATTTTGGTACAGAACCTCTTGGTTTGGGTAATCTATTACCTTCTGTGCTACCTAAAGCTTCAACATAGCAAATAATTTCTTCCTGTCCTCAGACAAGCTACGTATGCGACAATGCCAATGGTGAACCACAGTTTTTTACATTAGCAAACTTTGAACTAAATTTTAACGTTTATTTATGATGATAAAACCCTGGCCTTGAAATAAGATACTAAGTAAAACTAAAAACAATAGTTTTGGAAACATGGCATTCTGTTTGACAACATGTTTGAGTATATATGATCATGTATTAAAGTCGAAGCAGTCAGGAATTTATTAATGTTTATTTTTTTCTAAAAATACAATCATGCTAGATCTCTGTGGATTATAAATGGTGAAAAAAAGAAGCCATACCTTGTTATAATATCCACCAAGAGACTGTTGTACTCCTTGCATTCCAGGAGGTCCCTGTATTATAAACAAGTCAAAGACAGACAGGTCAACATTTATCAAAACAATGTATATTTAAATACTATATCTAAGAACTCTTGAAATCATACAGTTAAAAAAAGAATATTCCATTTAGTCAAATATTTTAATAAAAAGTATGTCGACATTAGCTTATCATCAGGTTTCTCAAGGTATTTCTAGGTTAAATTCTGCATAAATCCAAAAGAGGTCCTAAGTGGGACCATGTAACATTTTACCAGAAGGTCAACCACCAGCATATTCTTTATTAAATGGAATTATACCCATAAGACTCTTCCAGGGAAGAGGATGGTTGTAGCTTCAGTTTATTTTGGGCACTTCTCATAGGACTTTTATCAATGTATTATAGAAATGTGTCCTCCCACATGTTAATAACATGGTTAATATGGGAGAAACTTTTTCTCCTATTGCTTTACTCTTATGAATTAGTTGTACAAAAATGGGCTGCATATTTTGTTATAAAATGTCAGACTTAAGATATTTAAATATTGATAGTTTTTACTTGGCCTGGGAATATTTACGTAGCAAGATGCTGAGCTTGGGGTGTATAGGAAGGAAGTAAAGACATCAGTCTGTCCCTAAAGCTTCTAGGAGGAGAAGATGGGGGGAGGAGAGAAAATGTTGTGGAGGGAAGGCAGAGTTCATACACTTTACCTTGGAAGATAAGACCCAAAAAGAGGATGACTGAGCAAATCAAATAGCATCCTTAAACAAAGATTATTTTTTGAAAAGGGAATTAAAGCTTGGAAAAGTTAAGAAAATGTTTAAAGAGCAATCTCCAGCTATACTCACTGAAGCAGATAGAGCCTTCATTATATAAAAGAAGAGATTAATTATTTGTTAACATTTATGTCAGCTGTTCCTCACGAATGGCTGTGACTGAGGACATCTTCCAACATGAAACCTTTGCATTGTGCCACTAAACATAAAGGCCCTAGGATGCAGTGATGGATGCCTTGAAGCAGGCCAGTATAATTCTTGAGAAAATAATGGGCCTCATGAGCAATGGTGCTTGACTATGATTGGAAAGACAAATGATGCTGTTACCTTGTGGAAACAAAAGCAGAGCTAATGTTGGAAAAGAATTCCCACAGCGTTATATACTTTTCATGTTATTTATTTATTTTTTTTGTCAGCCAGTTTTCTTTGTAAAATATTCTAGGTCAGTTGGATGAAGTAATGAGGAAAAGAACCATTAAACTGGAGCTGGTTGCACAGAGTTTCAAGTTAAGAACATGCAAGTTAAAAACTCCTTCTTGATACTCAGGTGATGTGAAGCTCTATACAAATTGATCCTTCTGCAAACATATCATGGGCAAGGAAGAATTTTAGACACCATATGCAGTGGCATCAGCAGGCAGCTTAGAGGTACATGTGGAACAGGGGTTTAGTGAAACTGTGTTGACAATAAGGCAAATTAGGTCACAGAATAGTGATTGGGTAGGTAAATTTAGCTTAATGCACATTCATTCATGTCAAAAGTGAGAGCAGCAGTTGTTGGGCTCCTAAATACAACAGAGTATTCTCAAATAGAGTAGCAGAACCAATCATATAAGAATAGGAAACATTTCTGTAGTGTTTATCGCATTCTAGGCATTACAGCGGCAGTTAGCTAATTTAATCCCTACAATAATACCATGAGGAATGTCTCATAATTATTTCTGATTCAGAGATAAAAGGAAGTTTGGAAACCGTTAACTGGCCCATGGTCACACGACTGGAAAGTGGTAGGGCTCACATTTAGTGTTAGTATTGGGCCCAAAGTCAGCTGCCGGCTACTCTATTAACTTAAAGGTCAACTCTCAGCCTGACATCACTTTTGTGTAATTGTGTTTTATCATGGTGGTAGATGTGCGCATGAGAGAATGCTGGGCGGTCACTCCCCCAGGTTCTAGTCACTTTACTGAAACTGAAAAATATCAACAACAAATCTGGTGCCCAGTACTTCTGATGAGTGTTGCATTGTGCTTGGTGCAGGAGGGGGGAGATGAACTCTCTGCCTTTAGATGTGGCTCCAGTTGCCAGTGGATAAAGCCCCCCAACTTCTCTTGGATCTCCTATCTTCACACATGGTCTCAACCCATGACAGGGAGATTATGCTTGAATATCCCCCAAATGGTGGTCTCTCAATCCACCATTCACAACTGTACTCAAAATGCATCCTATCTTTGTCTGTAGAGGCTGGAGAGCAGATGAAAGTCTTGAAGGGGCTTTGGGAGGCTGTAAGAAAAGAAGCAGGTGAATAAAGAATGTGATAAGGGTTGAAGGACACGGAAAGAGTAGCAGCATGAATGAGAATAGTAAAAATAATGGAATGGTAATAGTTTATATATATATATATATTTTTTTTCTTTTTTTTTGTAGAGACAGAGTTTCACTTTATCACCCTTGGTAGAGTGCTATGGTGTCACACTGCTCACAGCAACCTCCAACTCTTGGGTTTAAGCGATTCTCTTGCCTCAGCCTCCCGAGTAGCCTGGATGACAGGAGTCTGCCATGATGCCCAGCTATTTTTTTGTCGCAGTTTGGCCAGGGCCAGGTTTGAACCCACTACCCTCGGCATATGGGGCTGGCGCCCTACTCACTGAGCCATAGGTGCTGCCCTGGAATGGTGATAGTTTTTGAAGATTTGATCAGAATTGAGTATGGCCCTTTACATCTGCCCACAGAAGACAGCTGTATTCCATAAATACAGTGCATCCACTTCCCCACCAAGCATCCTGATCTCGCAGTGCTCACCACCGGGGCTCGGGTGAGGGGATATGGGCGGCTCAGTGAAGCTCTTCCTCTAAAAACAAAGGCAAGAGCACAATTCACTAAAAAAAACCATGAGCCAACAGAAAATGTGAGCAATATTATTGAGCTATCCACAAGATTAATAAACTCATAAGTGTACCTTCTGCATTTTCATACACTCTGTTCTTTCCATAAAAAGTTGTATCCACAAAGTAGCGCCCCAGATGGGTTTGATCTAAAGTTTTGGGCTTTGCTATTGAATTTCACGATGAGCATTTAAGATGACACTTTCTTACTCTTTTAGCCATTGGGTTGGGATACTTTGAATACTATGAATTCCAAGTTTAATGTAACAGGTAGAGATTTATACCTAACAATCTACTCTGCAAGGAATATTTTACAGAAACCCTCCTAGAGGGCTGAAGGAACCCTGCAGGGACTAAAAGGGCAGCCCAAATGAGTCTTCTGGAAGTCTACCCCATGCTGACTACAGTCAGTGCAATAGTGGCTAACTTGGTGGTTCTGAAACTGTCAGACAGAAACAACTTCAATCAAAGCAGGGGACCCTGTGATCTTAGGATGGGTGGCTGCTCTAATGTCACATCCCCAAGAGATGTGCTATTTTTCTATCTCTATTCTGGTATGAAACATGCCTGGAGAAGATCAAGGACTTGTTTATTTCCAAATTTAGCAAAAACTTTCAGTCTTGCAGACTATCAATCAACTCTGAGGATGAAATTAAAGAGTTATGACAAGTGACAGATGTCCCAGCATCACGTGGTCCTAGTAGACGCCTCAGGGCATTTGAAAGGTCACTCTCTCTGAGGTTTGCATTTACAAGGACCCATAGGAAAGACACTTAGATGACCTGGACCTAGTTCAGAAATGCGTGAAGTACAAAGGGCATGTCAGCCTTGGCTAATGCTCTCAATAGCTCTCCTAAGAAAATTGGTTGAAGTTTTATGGAAAGGAAAAATGTCCTGGTATCTTGTTCACAACAGTGACCTATAGCATGGCTGTACATAAATCAGGGCTACACAATGTCTGTCTTTATGAAGCTCTGGTTCACTCTATTTGTATTAGTTTGGGACATACAGGACATCTGGGTTAACGTGACGATTACACAATTACAGCGTACCTTAAGAATGCTAATGAAAAAAAAAAAAAGAATGCTAATGAACTCCAGAGGGATGCACCTGCTCAGAACCCAGCTTTGCTCTGAGGTGTAATTTATCTGAGGGTCTATAACCCTAGGATGGATAGAGATCCTGATGGCATTTCTTATTGCAAAGAGCTAGACCTGGTGTGATGAAGTGAATCAAAGCTACATTCAATCTGGGAAGTAGATTCTCTCAGTGGCAGTTCTAGTAGGATTTTAAAAGCTTTTGGCTAAACTCTTGCTGGTGGTGGAAAACACAGGAATTCCGTGATGTCTGCCACCAGAGTCATCAGATGCGTAGTGTGAAAAGGACAAGCTTTGAATCATCCACTCTCAGTAGATTTGAGCTTTGGCTCCATGTCGGAAGAGCTCTCTGATGGGAATCTGGCTTCTTCAGTGCGGGTTTTAGCTGTACCCAATACACCTGGTATTCTTCGCTCAAAGAGCCATGTTTTTGCCTCTTTTTTTCCCTGCTGTTCTTTGCCATAAGTTCTACGTGCAAGTCATGGCTTGGGGTTTTGGATTCTGCTTCAGCAGACCCTGCACAATGACTCAGGGGATCCAGGGCTCTCCGGAAAGTCTTCTGCTCTCCCTGGATCCTCACTCCTGAACTGCTTTCCCTTCTCCTTTTCCTCTGCCCATGTTTTGCTTTCTCCCTTCCCTCCTTCAGCCAGGCTGATGCCAACTATGCCACAGTCTTTACTCTCCCCCTAGAAGCTCAGGATTCACAAATACACGTTTTCAGGTTCCACCCAACAGCCTCTGGCCTAGTGAGCTTTCAATTAACTTCAGGAGCAACCTTTGAAATACCAAAAACCTCTGTGAGGGAAGTTGTACTAACTAAACAACTCTCTTCAAAGAATGCTAAAAAATAACTTTGAAAGTTTGATCTTGGAAAGACCTTTGGGCAAATTTTCAAAATAGTTTCAAAGTTCTAATGGGTTGTGGAAAAGGCAGAGATCTGTAATTATATTTCTCTTGGCATTAAAAAAAAAAAAATCACTAGGAAACCTAAACTCCAATATAGGAACAGTAAGATGAAGCAACATTAATAGCTAGAAGAGCTAATGTTAAATGAGTTTTTCCTCTCATTGATGTTTCCATTTATAACACATTAGTTGTAACCTAGCAAAGCACATTTACACTGATTATAGCAGTTGGTAAACACGTCTGGTTTCCCAGTTGCAGTGAAAACTTCTTGAGGGCAAGGAGTTCCCATCCATTTAAATTCATCTGAGTTTACAGTTGCGTATACAGTTGCTTCCCAACTCAATAAAAAAGCTGGAATCAGGGAGAAAAGGGGTGAGTAAATACGCACCTTTTGGGTACAGTGCATACTGCTTGGAGGGAGGACGTGCTTATAACCTTGACTCAATTTATGCAAAAAACAAAGTATGCAAAAAAATATGTGTTGTGCCCCCTAATATTATGGGAAAAAATAGGATCTTCTGGGCCTAAGATATGGATATCAAAACAGAAAAAAAAATCAGATCCTTTTATTTTTCTTAATATTGACTATAGGTGATTATTTTTAGTGTCTTTAGGGATTAAAATACGTTAGACAGCTATAATTTTATAATAAATTATTTTTCTGAGAATTTTTGCTTCTGTGGAGAAGTTTTAGTGACCAAGGAAATGCCAACATATCCCTGCCACCAATTTTGCTGGAAACTCTTAAATTATAAACTATGATTTCTGAAACCAGGAGACTTATTGAGTGTTTATATTGTGTTTATATTTCAGCCTAGAGATCTCAAGCTCTCATATTTGGAATTATAATGGGCCAACCTAGGGAATGCAGGCCAGATAGTACATATTAAGTAAATGTTAAGGGTTCTCCGAGGAGGTCTTTTTCTTTGAATTATTTTGTTCACTTTCTGGTTTATGCTCAAAATGTTCTAAAGATAGTCTTATCTGGTGTTAGGTTTTATCACCAGCTCAACTGCAAATGTTCCTGGAAGATGTAATACTAATGTGTCACATTTAACAGCTCCGGATAATTCCTTTTTTTCTTTTTTTCCCAACAGAGCCTTGTTCTGTTGCCTGAACTAGAAGGCTATGATACCATCATAACTCACAGCAATTTCAAATTCCTGAGCTCAAGTAATCTCCTGTCTCAGCCTCCTGAGTAGCTGGGACTCCAGGCATCCACCACAATGCCTGGATAATTTTTCTATTTTTAGTAGAGCAGGGATCTCACTCTTGCTCAGGCTGGGTTTAAATTCCTGACCGTAAGTGACCCTCCTTGTTGGCCTCCCAAGTGCTAGGATTACAGGCACAAACCACTGTGCCTGACCAAGCCTTCTAGACCAAAATTCTAAAGTATTTCACTTATATTTTGTTGAATGGCTGAGTAATGTGATAATAAAAAATGTTATTTGATTCTCATAAGAACTAAGTGAAGTGGACAAATATTATGTTCTTCACTGGACAGATGGGAAAACTGAGATTTTCCCCCACCCCAAAGCTCACAAGAAACAAATGGTAGAACCAAGTTCAAAGTCATTTCATACTAAAATATTCACATGTATTGTTCATTAACTATTTCCCAAGAGCAAGGTGGGTGGGGGAGAAAAGGAGTAGAATAGAGGGGTGACACATGGGAAAGAGAAGACACCTCCAAGAGGGAAGGAGGTGGTGGTGGCGGAGGAGTCTGAAGACTTCCTTTGCGTCACCACCACCATGGCCAAGGGTCTTGCTTCTTGTTGGAGGCTCTGAGAAACAGAGGTACCACTTTTGAGGCAAGATTTAAGGTCAAATTCCCCTGTAAGCAGTGGGCACTCACATGGGAATGAACTTGGGGCAAACTCAGGTTTTGGTGCTAACTAGAAGAATATCTTTCATTCATTGGCCAAGATACAAAAACAAAACATGAAATTTGAAGTGCTCTGTGTTTACATAGATATTTTCACATTAAAAACCGAATCTAATGAGTTTTTCCAGATGATACGATAAATCAATGCCTATATTTTGGCCAACATTCTCAGTGGATGAAGTTTCTTTATAAAGAATTAAACAGAAAAAAATAGAGGGTGAGCAAAGTGGACAGAAGAAAAAGCTACAGGTGGATGATAATAAAATAAAAATTATGAAAAGTATCAATCTTTTTTGCCTTGGAAATGGTAGGCCCTAAATCCTGGGAAAGAAAGAAAACAATAATGAGAAGATGTCAAAAATGATAACATAGGAATGTTGATAACAATAATATCAATGAAAAATAGTTACTCTTTGAAAGTAATCACTGTGTGGCAGGTAAATTTATTATTGCATTTAACTCTGACTAATGCCAATGAGTAGGTATTATCCTTATTTCACACCTAACAAGAGCTTAACTCTTTTACCCAATCTCACACCACCAAATGTCAAAAGCTGGGTTTCAGCCCAGGTCTGCCTGACACCATAGGCTTGAAATTTTAACTCTTTCTCTTAAGTTGCTTCACAAGGAGAAGAACAAGAAAATAAAGTATCAGTCACCTTAAAGCTGGCTAAAAACATCAAGCAGGGCATTCTGTAGCAAAAAGGTCACGGGATCCCTTAATGAGATACAGAATCAATAAGGGACAAGGGACACGAGGGCTGACCCATGGTGTAGTTATGCATTTTCAAGGATTCAGATGGCACGAGGAAAGTGACCAGCACGAGAAGCGCGTGAGGATGAGAGAGAGTGGAGACTCGGAGAAATTTAAAATCACAGAGAACTTAGGTTAGAGAGAGATAAGAGAAAAGACACAAAATTAGTCTGAGAAAGAAAAGAAGGGAGTCAGCAATCGCAATCAGCCGGTTTTCCCCCATTTAATTGCTTTCTTTCCCCTTTTCTCGTCTTTTATTTCTGATTCATATGAAGATACACTCTCCTTTTTGATTAATATGAGGGTCCAAACGATTATGTGACATCGTTTGCATTTGTTAGGTAAAATCCAAGTTGTAGTGGTGCCCTTAAGGGGTGTGCTGTGTCCCCTAAATAGCCTTTGAGGTTCCAATAATACCAGATGAGGGGTACCAGATAAGGCACTGTTATGAGACGGTACAGGAAAAGGAAAATAAGAATGGTCAAAAGAGGCGGAGGGAAAGACTAGTTGGGGATGCTCGTGATGCACTGAAACTCCCATGAGCATGAAGGCGCGGGGAGGTGGGGGGATACAGTGGTGGAAAAGTTGTCGCACTCGGAAAGGAACATCCTTCCTGTAAGCCCACAGTAGTGCCATTGTATTCTGTTGTGGGGGAGAGACTTGTGTATCAGCACTGCGGGAATCCGACAGATTTAAGCAATCCAATACATGGTATTAAGCATTTGCCAAGGACATCTTTGGGGGACTACAAAAGGTGGGAGCAGTGTGGTGGGGAGCCTGTAGCCACAGGCTTCTTCTTGGTGAATATCTGGAAACTCTGAGCAGTACCAGGAATGATGATTTCTCTCGTCTCGGCCAGTTTTTCCTGCACAGTGGCACACACCTGCACCACACTTCAAAAGATCGATAGCTCCTACGTGTCTCAGTCTAAGCTACCGCCAGCATCCCTGGCTCACAAGTTCAGAGGCAGTGCGATTAACAGGTGAAGGATGGCGGCAAAGGCAGCTTCTGGATCTTGACTGAGAATTTTTCACATCTGCCGCTCTGGACGTTTTTCAAACCCGTTCCCCTGTGCATTCCAGGAAAGTGCTCACTTGAGCTGGGCTTGTCTGCTCCTGGCCTGCATACTGAGTTGTGTAATTGAGGGAACTCAAGCAGAGACACTTTATGGTTGTATGAATAAGCAAAATACTCAATCTGCAACCTGATTGTTTTCCAAAATTGCACAGTCCCTGGTTTCTCTTGTCATTTTGGAACAGGAGTGGGAGGATGAGACTGTGACAGTGAACTCATTCCCTGGTTATAATTAACCCATTTCATAAAAGCAGATTTTCTAAATTATGCTATGAAGCTTGTAGCTTTTTAACACTTTATTTTCCAAGGCAGGAAACCATGATTTTTAAAGGCATTTATTTTCCCAGATATCAGCCTAACTGGAATAAAGCTCGTGCCTCACTGGTACGACACATTTTGACTGATTTCAATGGCATGATGGTTAGGGAAAAAAATGATTCCTTCCCTAATGCTACCATTCTGCTTATTTGTCCATAAGATGTTTCACACTCATCTCTCCCCAGTAAGTCCTGCAAAAGGAAAAATATTATTTGTCAGCTTCCTGCAGTATATGGAGCAGCAGGAATCTTTGGAGTGCCTTGCCACCTACAGAAACAGCATCTATGGCCCAGCACAAGGTGATAAAAGCCACAGGGGCATGAAAACTAGCAAGGCGGGGGACGCATGAGACAAATTACTTGTATCCACTGGTGTCTTCAAATATCACCACCAATAAAAACCATACCTGGAAACAACTGTGCCTCTATCTTCTTGTCTGACCTCAAGAATTTCTTAATATGCCACTGAAATCAGGAGCAAAGTTGGCTTATTCAGGCCCCCAGGCATGACGCACCTATTAATGCTCTGAGTTTTTCATTTGCTGTAATTAAGTGATAACATTTGATCTCCTTAAAAGGGGTGATGGAATAACAATGCTTCCCGAGCAGAGAAAATGAAATTTCCAAGGCACACTCTGGGACTTCAGATAACCAGGCTGATGGCACCGGCTTAAACACTGCCAAGAGCATGTGCAAAATTCAAACACCTGGGGACATTCTGGAAGACTTCGAGTCTGTAAATTTTGTTTTGGGGTGATCGTAGCCTTCACTTTTCAACTGAAATGTGTGATATCAAGGTGTCCCTCTGATCTACAGGTTGCAACAATGAAAAATCTACAAATGGCAATTCTTGGTTCAGCTGAATCCCATGATGGCACAGAGGGCACTCTGGGAAGTTCTAAAAAATATGACTTTAGTTTTATGACACCTACTCCCTTTCCATAAGGACTTCAGCAAAAGGAGAAGATACTGTTGAGAGGGGCCCAGGGAAGAAGTAATCAGTGATATTGGTTTTCTTTTTTCTTAAAATGAATTTGAAATATTTTAAATGTGCTGAAAATTGTAGAAAATGCTAAGAATGTACGATACAATGCTGTCAAATATTAACAATTTTTCATATTTTCTTCAGAACTTTTTTTTTTTAAACAAAATCATTACAGATCTACCTGGAGCCCTTTCAGATCTTATTTTCTACCAAATTTTCCTTCCGTGTTTTAGGTCTCTGGGCAATGCTGAAGGCTAGTTATTTTTCTAGATACATAATTTATTTTAGCCCTAGATCACACCAATTGCAGTTACTGTTATGCAGAGAGCGCCAAATGTATACATTTAGCTGAGTCCTTTGTCAGGGCCCACAGTTTTCTTATTGCTAAAACAAAAATAATTTTTTCTGTCCTAGCTCACAAAGTTATACAGCAAAAAACCCAAAAAAACACACATTTCTGTATAGAAATCCTTTTAGAAACTCTTATTATCAAATGCAAACTATTAAATTATCTAGGAAACAAGTATCCCTTTGTGAACAGGTCAGCTTCTAACAAGTCTGATTTTGTCTCGTTATTACTGTGAATAACACAGGTCAGTCCAGGTGTTTTAATAGCTGCTTTCAATAACGAGAGACAAGATGAAAAAGGTAGTTAGCGACGGTGTGAAGATAAAACCTTTTCTGTAAGAATATATTCACAATTAGTAAACAACTTAGGAAGTCAGAAGTAGCTAAAAATGTCCCATTGCTGCTGTTCATTAAAGACAGAAAAAGAGAAATAATTAGCAAATCAAACCTAAGTGCTAGTTTTCAAAATCTCAACCTGAGACCCTAAATCTGCCTCCTATATTTGTCTACATATTCTGTGGCCACACAAGGTAACACTGGAATTTTTGCAATGTTGACAACAGCTGTTTTGTCTGGGGTCATTACCCCCATGGGGGACAAGTGGCGGTAAAAATGATAAATAGGCTGGGTCTCCATTTTATAGGTCTTGTGTGTCTGTATTTTTAAATCAGAGGAAGTCATTTTTTTTTCAAGAAATGAAATTACTACCCCATTCACTTAAATAAATTGTTATGTTCATTCTCTCTGAAGATAGTGTCAGCACATTGCCTGGCCGTTAGTCATTTAATAGAAAAGATTGAGGTTCCTCGCTGAAGGGAAAACGGGGAAACTCGATCAGTTCACGGCTTCTAAAAGGGGTTTTAAGAATAAGAATTGGGGGTGGCGCCTGTAGCTCAAGGAGTAGGGCGCCAGCTCCATATACCAGAGGTGGTGGGTTCAAACCTGGCCTAGGGCAAAAACTTCAAAAAAAAAAAAAAAAAGAATAAGAATTGGAGTCCCACCGAGGCATGATGAACCTCAAAATGCTCATTCAAGGTATTTTTCAGGCATTTTAGTATGAAATCAAATGCTTCAATCGGGTATTTGTTGTCATCTGCTTTATTCAGCAATCTAAAGTGTATTTCAGGATACTCTATTGTTTCAGAGGCGCACCTTGCTCTGCGCTGGGAACAATCCCTTTGCACCTTCAGTTCTCCGTGCTCGTCCGTAAAGTGGGAGACACGGATGCACACAAGGAGAACAGAGCTGAGTAATGGGGTACGCGGGCGGGAAGGCGTGAGTTTGCTGGTGTGTTGAAGGCATTGTGATCACTGCTCACCTGACCCAGCCTATAGCCTAACAGAGGGGAAGCAGTGGTTATTATTCCCTTGCATAAACTTCCTATCCCAAAGTTCGTCTTTACCTCCTTTTTAAGGTCTGTAATTCTTAGATCTGGCCATTTCCGGAGTTCCTACCATTTGGAACAGCGTGGATGGAACTGGAGAGCATTGCGTTAAGAGAGAGGACGCAGGCAGGGAGAGACAGATTGCTCATGATCTCACTTGCATGTGGGAGCTAAGAATTAAGAACAATTAACCCCCTGGAGACAGAGGATGGAATGACAGATATTAGCGGCTGAGGATGGTGGGGAGGAGAGGATAACATGGGGATAGTCGATGGGTGTTAAACTATATTTTGATATAGCACAAATATTTGCTGAGTAAGTCAGCATTAAGTTAGGGTATACTTTTTTTTCCTTTTTTTTTGTACAGAGTCTCACGCTATTGCCCTTGGTAGAGAGCCATGGTGTCACACAGCTCATAGCCACCTCCCACTCCTGGGATTCTCCTGATTCTCTTGCCTCAGCCTCCTGAGTAGCTGGGACTACAGGTGCCCGCCACAACACTCAGCTATTTTTTTTTGTTGTTGCACTTTGGCCTGGGCTGGATTTGAACCCACTACCCTCGGTATATGGGGCCTGCACCCTACTCACTGAGCCACAGGCACTGCCCCAAGTTAGGGTATACTTCAAATAAC
Organism: Arctocebus calabarensis; assembly: GCA_963573935.1. Classification (NCBI taxonomy): domain Eukaryota; kingdom Metazoa; phylum Chordata; class Mammalia; order Primates; family Lorisidae; genus Arctocebus; species Arctocebus calabarensis. The sequence continues at coordinate 43,516 of CAUYON010077062.1, forward strand.
TAAAGCAGTGGGACTGGAATGTTCCTAGCACAAAGAAATAACAAATACCCAAGGTGATGAATTCCACAATTATCCTGATTTGACTAATTCACGCTGTATGCCTATATCGAAACATCACACACATGCTATAAATATATACAACTGTTATTATGCATAATAATTAAAAATTAAAAAGAAAGGAAGCATAGGTTTAGCTGTGGGGGAAAGGGAACAATTAACTTTTATGTGATGAAATTCTCCATCTGTAAAGACAAATATAGTAACCAGTGGATTCGGCCAGGACTGAAATTAAATGGGCCACAATCAAAGTCTTGTCAGTTCTCTTGTTTTCTCTGAGCAAACAACTGTGCTCCCCGCAGACTCAAAGACTAACAATGATGGGCTTAAAATGATGTTACCTTCAGAATAATTTATTTGAATCAGTTGGAAGAGTAATTTCATCATATCAAAAAATATCAAACCACCTCAGGTAGAAACACACACGCTAAGACTTACAAAAGGGAGACGTGACTGGTTGATTATCTCACAGCCACCTGTCCTCCCCTACCCGTCCCCGGCCTCCATGCTTGTAAGGCCCCAAGCGAGGAATGCGCTCAGCTCTCAAAACCTTTCCTGCCTTCTTCTGCTCCGAGCTCCTTTACGTTTACTGACTACATCCAGCTTTTCTTCATCTCAAGCTCCTTGCGTGTCCTGACATTTCTTTTTGTTTAATTTCAGGTATTAATGTGAGGATACATACGATTAGGTCCCATTGTTTGTGTTTCGAAGGTAAAGTCCTTCCTGTAGTTGACTCCTTCACCCGGGAAGTGCCCATATACCCCGACATTGTGCCCGTGAGGTGGAAACTCACAGAGCCCCTCTCTCACCGCTTCTCGAATTTAATTGTGTTTTTCTCTCAGCGGGGCCTGTAGTTGTTCATCTGCTAGTTTCAACTTAGTATTGAGTCCATGGGAGGCTTGATCTTCCATTCTTGAGATACTTTATTTAGCAGAGTATTCTCCAAATCCATCCAAGTGAATAGAAAAGATTCAAAGCCTCCATCTTTTTTATGGCTGAATGGTATTCCAGGGTCTACATATACCACCATTTATGAGCCGATGGACGCTTGCTTTGTTTCCACATCTTTGTGACCGTGAATGGAGCTTCTTTGCCTTCATATTTCTGATTGGAAAGTTCTTACCCTGGCTCTCACCTGGCCAATTCTTTTTCAAGTAATGTCATCTGCTTAGAGATGCCTCTGTTCTCCACCTTAATAAGAATACTACCTCTTCCTTCCAAATTATTGTCATATTTGTTTATTCTCCCCAGAGCGCCTCTCACTAAACTGAAATGGGTTTGTATATTTATTTAACTGCTTATTAACCGATGCTGTGCTTCTCCGCAGTAGGGTAAGGTATTACAGGTAGATACCTTGTCTGTAGTTTGCTGTCGCTCTATTTTCTTAACCACCGTACATTCAGTATTTCAGGGATTATTCCATGGTAAGATGGTCAATAAGAATTTGTTAATTAAATGAATTCAGTTTTACATCCTACAGTTACTCTTTTAACTATGTAAACTACTCTACAATTCCAACCTCCAGGATTGTACAGAATTCATGCTTTAAAGGTAAAAATGTTCTTCTGCATTGAAGTTAAAATAGAAATAACATGATTGCACGTGTTTCAAATCAGATTGTTGTTTTAGAAAAGCCGCACAAAATTTATTGGACTAAGCTCCTGCAAACGAAACTGCAGGGTTTTATCAGTATTTTACCACAGGTAGGCCTTTGAGAAACCCAAGAGAAGAGAGATCTCTTAAAAGGACATTGAGCTGACATCAAAATGACTGTTGGTGAAAGAGCATTTACTCTTAAGCTACAGGACAGGAAGAAAATGCAATAAAATATGGAAAATAAATTTTGAAAATCATGTTGATTTATAATTAAAACTTATACACTGGAAACTTTCCATGCCTGTGACATCCTCCAAAGGGCTGGGAAGTGACCTTCTTTGCCTAGAGCTTTTTCTAATGGAAACAGTAGAGGGAGCTGCTGCCCCACGTTACACATTTCTTGCCTTTTCCCTGTTTATCCTAAATTGCTTTACACAGAAATGTGACACATTTGAGTCCACTGTTCAATTCTCACACTGCAATAATGAAACAATGTACAAAAACAATACCAGGAGGAAAAAAAGAGAAAGAAAGAAAATCAAAAGCCATGCCAGCTGCAGAAAGAAATAATAACACATTTTTAAATTAATGTGTTTTTTAATAAATGCTTTTTACAGTGATGATGAATGGGAAGTAAAGTTAATGTCAGATGGGTGGGCTAATACCTACTTCCTTTAATGGCTCATTAGTTAATCTTTCCTGCTTTTTCTCCTGCTCCGCCTCATTTCCAGCTGTTTTCCCTCTCTTTTCTAACGACACTAAAAATGAGAATATTTCGAAATAAACTAAGGCATTCCAATCCCTGAGATTTTCCAAGTCTTATTAACATAACACAAGCCTGCTATTTTCCATTGCTTATGCTACCCAGATAACTGGAATGCTTTTTTTTTTTTTTTAAACATAAGTTTTTATTAGAGTGTGAGGAGTGGTCGTTGAGATGCCGAGAACATCAGGACTAATATAATGGAGCAACTCAGATCATGGATGACCAAGCCCCATCAGCAAGGAAGGGGCTGTGAATCCGAGGAGAAAAACATCACAGAATCCTTAGCTCCAGTTATTATTACCTAATTGGGAGTATCTTTTGCCTCTTCAAGAGTGTATTCATTATATCTAACATAAGTATTCCAAATGTAGAGGGATCTCTCATTTCAGCAATTCATTGGTAGACATTCAAATTTTTGCTAATTGGAGTTTGGGAAATTTGTAAAGAGAAAATAAATATGTTGGTCCAGTGGCAGAGTCAAGACAATCTCTTCTATCTACAATGTGAATGGATGTTCAGAGTGATAATAATGGATCTAAATTCCATTTAGGTAGAACTTTAGATGTAGAAAAAGTTCTTTCATATATTTGAAATTTTTTCCTTTTAGCAACTGTGGGAAGTAGGTGGGTAGGTGCTATTATTTCAAGTTTATAAGAAGGAAATGAAGACATGACAATGTCAAGTGAATGGGCCCAGGATGGGCTAGCCAGGAGGAGGATTAAGCCATCATCCTATACTATCTTGTAGCCCTGAGGCAGGACAGTACCAGGAGTGGCCATGGAAAAATCAAACAAGAGTCTGTGTCTGACATTATTGTAAACTAGAAGCTTGTCTCTTTCACTTCCACACTGTAGCAGAATAAAGGTAGGTTTCAGCATCACTCCAATTGTAGAATCGCAGGTGAGCTGCTTGGTATTTCCAAGTTGTGAGGATTCTATAAGATGCTGAAAATGCAGTGCCCTGGGCGGAGCTCATGCTGTGATCAGACCCTCCAGGCCCCACCCTTCCCCTCTCCTCCCAACCTGTCTCCTCAGGAGCTAGTGGGACTTCATTCCCCAAGGAGATACTCGGCACTCTCTGAAAAGCTGGTCTTAGTCACAATTTGTATGTATTTGAAGGCGTTATCAATCCAAGACATCTCTACTTCATAATTTTTCCCCAGTGGAGATTATTTGTTTAGGACAACATGGCAGAAGATACTTGAGAGAATTTTAGAGCTTTTTCTGTTAGTAGGTAAGATCAGTTTTGTTTCTTAACAAGAAACTGGACAAATATTTTATAAAATGCATGTTCAATGTAGGGGATTGTGGCTAGCTCTGTTAATCAGTTTAGTGGCTCCACAGTTGCTGGCATTTTGATTAAAAATAACTTTATGCATATTTATGTGCATAAATTTCTGCCAAGTCTTCCCTAAAAACGAAATTGTTACTGAATATGGGAGGCTGAGTTGGAGTAATGTATACGACTTTCATGAAAAGTCACAAAGACAATTTAATAACATCAGTTCAACAGATCTATTTTTGGGAAATATTTCATTATTAGAAATTTGTTCTTTTTTCCTAGGAGATATAATGTATTAGGCAACAAAACAATGACCTTTCACACACACACACACACACACACACACACACACACACGCACAGATTAGCTAAATAGAAAGCTGTGGGAAATTATTCTTTGTAGACAATTTGTATTTTTGAAATAAATGTTTCTTAAGAAAGGGAGAAAATACTGATTTGGCTACAGAACAAAGAATCTCTCTAGAAGACCTGGTTAAAAGGTTTTCATTATTTGAGTTGCTCCCAGGCATCAGAGACCTTTCCTTTCCATTCCATTGTTTTCTAATCTTCATTGACACTCTCCTAAACAACAACGCTACCTTTGATTCAGGGAACACTTCGGAAACCCCCCAAAGGAAGAACATTTTCTTAAGTTAGCCTAGCAAAGTATGCTGTTAGCAAAGGACTGATAACTTCTATTCCTTAATCCTTTCCAGACAATCACACAGACTAAGTCTCCCCCACCCCACCGTCAACTTCCCTAAATTACTCAAACGTCATGTTAAGATTGTATAAAATAATTACATATTCTGCAATTACTGTTTGACAAGAGAGATGAAGTTAAGATTTTAAAAATATTTCACATGGTCCTGAGAAAACTGAACACAGGTGTCAGGAATCTCACGTCCTGGCCATTGGGGTGAATCATATATCATTTCCAACCCCATTTACAAAAATGTTAGCTCCTTCCAACCTGTCTCTGGTTCTCTTACTGTCTTTTTCTCTGCTGTGAAGTAGGGCTTGTGTCACACGGGGGATGATGTTGGAAAAGACAAAGAAATTAAAAACATTTGGATCTAAAAATGTCTATGGATAAAGTGGTCTGTCTCTTCACTATATGTAATTTTTTTTTTTTTTTAATGTAGAGACAGAGTCTCACTTTATAGCCCTCAGTAGAGTGCCGTGGCGACACACAGCTCACAGCAACCTCCAGCTCCTGGGCTCAGGTGATTCTCTTGCCTCAGCCTCCTGAGTGCTGGGACTACTGCGCCTGCCACAACACCCGGCTATTGATGCTGTTTGGCCAGGCTGGGTTTGAACCCGCCCTCCATATGGGGCCGGCACACTACTTGCTGAGCCACAGGCACCGCCCTACCATATGTAAATTGTAATAAAGTACAAATAGCTTCATGGAACATCCTGAAAGATGAGGGTTGGTTTCCTCACAGCGGGCCTGCTGCTCTGAGTTCCTTCTGCCCGTGGCTGCTGTCCCGTCCCCACTTGCCGGAGGGTCAGTATTTGTGCTTCTGTTCAGGCTGTTTTCTTCAGCCAGGAGGACCTAGCTCACTCCCTCCTCCCCCACTGTTTGTGTTACTGGACAATCCTCAATCTTTACACTTCAGTTGTAGATTTCTATAAGAAGCCACCCCTAGCCATTACCTTTACCTCCTCAGTTCAAAGTTCCATGAATTAAACTGAGATCGCCTAGAACAGTGGTTCTCAAGCTTCCTAATGCCATGACGTATTTTCATTGTTACAAAGGGGTCGCGACCCATGGGTTGAGAACCAACCGCTGGCCTAGAAGGAAAGGACCATGTCTTACTCATCTTTGCAAGTCCAGCTCCCAGCAGAGTGTTACCCATATACTCAGTCTTACATAAAATGTTCATGTGGCTGTTGGGAATTGGGAGGATTATGTTTTTGTGTGAGCTTATTTTCTTGAAATGTTAGTTGTTATGACCTTGAAAGGACTGACTTTGAAGAACTCTGTTCATTTCTAACCATTTGGTAAGCGATGGTCCTTGTAAAAGCAACTGATGTTTAGGAAAATTAAATGTAAAGATAGTACAGAATGATGTCATCAGTCTAACCTATGATGTGAGCAACTATGAGAAATCCAAAAGCTGATGAAAAGAGCATCTCAAGGTGAAGTTCTGATAATACTTATATTAGAAAAAAGGTATTTTAGTCCATTAGAGGAGTTGTCTCAGGATCAGAAAGACAAAGATTTTCCATACACCACAGTTCTTGAATGAAAATGAAAATTAGCTGATGGTACAATCTAATACTTTCTTTTTCTACATAGATTTTTCCTTACTCAAACAAATTGAGTATTTTATTATAGTTAAAAAGCTAATAAAAACCACTTTTCAGGAGTTAAAGAACACTGTGTTAGACCCATAGTTGAGTTTAAATTCTAAATATAATACTTGAAATAAAATAAGCACCTCTCTCCCCCAAACACTCTGGCAACAAACTAAAACCTGTGCAATTTGGAATATTATAAATCTTATCATACAGTCACATGTTTCTTAATCTTCTAAATTCTTCAGTAAACTCATTTGATCTATACTTGAGAACTCATTCCAGAATTTGGTATAATCCTCTTCTCTCCTAGACATTTGGCAAGCTAGTCGTAAAGGCCTTCGACATTCAAATTCCTCCCTTGAGACAACAATTATCCTGTCTTAAAAGCAGCATCATAGATTTAGAAAACTACATGAAGGGCTAATCTTGCCTGTTAACATTCAACAGCTTTTCTTCTTGAAAGCACAAAACAGTTATTGGAAAAATCATACAATATGTTCTTTATTTTGCCAAAATACTTGAAATAAAAACCAACAAACCTAATTCCTTTAAAAACTGGATTCCAGGCTGGATAGTTCATGCTTCCTCATACCCTTACCCCAAAAACTTGCTTTTAAAATCAATATTGATGAACAACAATGTCTTGCTAAAAGGACAATCCACTTGAATGGGTAAAGTGAAATGAAACTGATTCAGGAAGTGAAATGAAAGTGAAGGGATGACAATCGTTCATTTTTGGCCTATGATCACATCTCGAGAATTCCTAAAGTGTGGGAAGTGAAGCCCTCCAGTGAGGTGCAGGGTGGTTCGGGTTTTTAAAAGGTCATTTATAGGTATGAGCATAGGTACAAATTAACCAAGGCAGGGGTAGCGAAGAGGCAAAGGAAAATGCAAAAGCTACTGGGACATTGGACTGACATGATTTAGGAACTATTTAAATGTAGGGGCTGAAGGAGAGAAAAACATCTCAGACTATTTTTACAGTTCAGCTCTAGACATAGCACTTTCATTGCAGTTAGAAGATATCCCAGGGGAAATACCGAGCAGGCAATGGAATGGACAAGCCTGGAACTCAGAAGAAACGTCTGGGTTGAAATAAAAAATTGGGGCACAAGAGATTAAAAAGATGGCTCCAGATATAGAAGAAAAAAACAAAACAAAACAAAACTCAGTGTCACTAAACCAATAGAAGAGTTTCAAAGAGAGAGAAGCCTGCAGTGTAAATTCCTGTGTAACAGTGAAAAGACGCAGCCTGAAAAGTGCTCAGTGAGTCTGGTGACCCAGAGGTCACTACTGAATGTGCAGAGGGCGGTGCCAGTGGAGTAGCTTGGGCACAAACCAGATTCAGTGGGCTGTAGAGTTAGCAGGACCATAAGAACTAAAATATTTTTTCCCAGAAACTTGGGGAAAAGGAATCAGACAAGTAACCAGTTAGATTTTTTATAGCACTTTTCAGCAACAATATGCTATGAATTTCTATTAATAATAGTTTTGTATCAAAAAAATGGATATGCTTCTCCAGAGGAACAACTTGCTACCAGCCCCTAATATTAAGGAATTGGGGAGACAGAGCTCAAGGAGGTTCAGAGCAGGAGTATCTGTTTGGAAACGCGACTTGGGGATGCTCAGGCAGATAGATACCACACTGGTTCCTGTCCACATAATTAAGAAGCAGTGGAGGTGTGGACAGCCACCAGTCTCCCGTACCTCTCAGCTGGTGGTGGTGATGATGGTGAGGGTGTAGGGGATGTGAACAACTCACCCAAGTGCTGAAACAGTAGAAAGAGGGAGATGATCTTTACCACCAAGTAAAAGAACCCTTACGTAAACACTCAGAAATAAAAAGGAACTCTGTGTTTTTCCAGGTATACGAGTTTGGAAAACCCCAGGGACTCAACCACAAAACTAGAAGTGACCAAGGAATACAGCAGCATCTAAGGCTACAAAATCAATAGAATTCATATATACCAACAATAGTCAAGCTGAAAAAACAGTCAGGGACTCTATTCCCTTTACAGTAGTGCCAAAGAAAATGAAATATCTGGCAGTGTACCTAACAAAGGACATGGAAGATCTCTATAAAGAGAACTATGAAACTCTGAGAAAAGAAATAGCCAAAGATGTTAACAAATGGAAAAATATACCATGCTCATGGCTGGGAAGAATCAACATTGCTAAACTGTCCATACTACCCAAAGAAATCTATGGATTTAATGCTATTCCCATTAAAGCACCTCTGTCATACTTTAAAGATCTGGAAAAACTAGTACTTCATTTTATATGGAAACAGAAAAAACCTTGAATAGCCAAGATTTTACTCAGAAATTAAAACAAATCAGGTGGAATCATGCTCCCAGATTTCAAACTATACTATAAGTCTATAGTGATCAAAACAGCATGGTACTGGCACAAAAACAGAAAGGAAGATGTATGGAACAGAATTGAGAACCAAGAGATGAATCCAGACACTTATCATCATTTGATCTTTGATAAATCCATCAAAAATATAAATTGGGGGAAAGACTCTCTATTTAACAAATGGTGGTGGGTGAATTGGCTGGCGATTTGTAGAAGACTGAAACTGGACCAATACTTTTCACCTCTAATAAAAATTGACTCTCACTGGATAAAAGACTTAAACCTAAGACATGAAACCATAAAGATTCTTAGAAAGACTGCAGGGGAAACACTTGAAGAAATCAACCTGGGAGAAAACTTTATGAGGAGGACACCCAGGGCAATTGAAGCAATACCAAAAATACATTAGTGGGATCTGACCAAACTAAAAACCTTCTGCACTGCCAAGAACACAGTAAGTAAAGCAAGTAGACTTCCCTAAGAATGGGAGCGGATATTTGCAGGTTATGTTTCTGACAAAGGTCTGATAACCAGAATCCACAGAGAACTCAAACTTATTAATAAGAAAGGAACAAGTGATCCCATTTCACTATGGGCAAGAGACCTGAAAAGAAGCTTCTCCGAAGAAGACAGGCACATGGTCTACAGTCACATGAAAAAATGCTCATCATCTTTAATCATCAGAGAAATGCAAATCAAAATCATTTTGAGATGCCATCTAACTCCAGTAAAAGTAGCCCACATAACAAAAATCTCAAAACTACTGATGCTGCCATGGATGTGGAGGAAAGGGAACACTTCTCCACCACTGGTGGAAATGCAAACTAATACATTCCTTTTGGAAAGAAGCTTGGAGAACACCAGGGATCTAAAAATTGACCTGCCATTGGATCCTGCAATTCTTCTACTAGGAGTATATCCAAAAGACCAAAAATCACTTTGCAAAAAAGATATTTCCACCAGATTGTATAGCCAAGTCATGAAAGAAGCCCAAGTGCCCATCAACCCATGAATGGATTAATAACTTGTGGTATATGTATACCATGGAATACTATGCAGCCTTAAAAAAGATGGAGCCTTTACCTCTTGGGACCTGGAACATATTCTCCTGAGTAAAGTATCTCAAGAATGGAGGGAAAAGTACTCAGTACTCAGTACCAATGTACTCAGTACTTCTATAAAACCAACTTATATTTACTCACAGTTTCTTATGAAAGATAGAACACAATTATCCTCCAATCATCCTCCAGGATGAAGGAGAGAAATGGAGTGGAAAGGAGGGGAGGGGGAAGATTGATAGAGGGAGGGTAAAAAGCGGGACTACACCTGTGGAGCATATTGCAAGGGTATAAGTCAAATCTGTTAAGTGTAACATAAATGTCTTAACACAATAATCAAGTAAATGAGGTGAAAGCTATGTTGATTGGTTTGATGTAAGCATATCAAATTGCATAAAAACCCAACATATTATACCCCAGATATGCATAAATGTATTCATGATCTATGTGTATATGACTTAATAAAAAAAAAGGGACTCTGTGAAGGGACAGTAATGCCATTGGCTACTCACAGGTGGTCCTGGGGGTCCTGGTTTTCCTGGGGGTCCTGTCTTCCCTCGTCTTCCCTTGAAGTGAAAGAAAAACATAATAAATACTATGATTCCATTTCACTTTAATATAAAACAATATTAAACAGCAATGTTGAAGACAGTAAAAATAAAGGAAAAGTTTTAAAATTTTCCAGTTCTACATGACTTTAAATATCAATAAATTCTCAAAGCTATAGGCTAAGTCTTAAGGTCCACTATGAGAAGCATAGGATCCGAACTGAATAATGTTATCTGTTTTGTCAGTACTTCCTTATGTGCTGTCTACCTTGATACTTCAGCAAAGTAATACGAAGTACCTAGGAGATGGTCTAAGATTGACCATCTGATCAATCTGATATCACGGTATCTGATGACTCCGTGGTTTCTGATGCCATGATAAATGCATCTGTTATCTCATCTGTTGTTGTTTCTCATAGAGGGATCTGAATTACAATTTTATAGTAGTTATCTGAGGGGGAGTTTGGGTGTTAAATATGCATTTTCCTAGGATTCATTCTAGGCCTGATGGTCTAGAATCTCTGGGGACAGGAGAATCTGCATTTTCAAAACCACTTCGGATAATTCCTATGCTCACTAACGTTTGAAAGGCACTGCCCTACGTCCTATTGTAATTATATATGTTGTATAAAGCATTCACTAGCTCTTTTCTTTCCTTTGTAGGTCAGGTTAAGCTGTGACTACAACCTATAATTCCTCCATGTTAATCATTATTGCAACCAAATGTTAGCTCTCCTAAATTCACAAGCTAAATTTCTCTTACAAGATCAGTAGGGTAAACTTGTTAACATATGTTAGTAACTGTGCACCTGATTTTCAAAGAGCATATCATTAATTATTATAAAATTATTTTCTTAAACTTTTTTTTTCTTTCTAACAGGAAGAAGGCAATGAACTTAGGTATTGAAAACATACATTAGAAAGGAGAAGCACTTCTGAGCATACGTTTTCTAAATATGATCACTTTAATCCATTGTTTCTAATGATTCTATTTGATTACCATATTGGTAAAATATTAATACATATTAAGGCTTATTGATATTTAAAACGTAAAAATGTTGGATTGATCTTTTTAATGTTTTTTTCAGTGGAGAATTTGTAAGCATGTGACACAGAAAGGCCCATTTCATTCACTAATTCTCTTGTTCAGGCAAAAGTCTCTTATTTCTCTGGTTTTCATGTAGGTGTGGAGAGGGGGAGGAAGTCTAAATGTCCACTCAACAGTAGGGTAAGTTTTGGGAGGTAACGTACACACTGGGCTGTGATTGGCTGAGAAGTGCATCTATTGTGCCTGAAGGCAAATGAAAGGCATACCCACAAGGACGTCATATAAAAACAGTAGTCATTTTCATAGAAAACTGACGCTAACATCTATAGAACAGAGTTTTTAAAAAATTAATTAAAAGCAGAAATATAATCCGTGGTGTTTTCATATACCTTTCATCTTAGAGATCTAAACCTTGTAATTCTTTTGGGTGACCATAAGATTGGAATGAATATACAATTTTAATATTCTGTTATATACATGTACATCATTTTCTACTCTTGAAGTTTACACTTTCTGAAATTCAACATATTTGGTCTTTTAGTAAATGTTAAGTCAATCAACCTCTGAGGACTAATAATTGATTAAAAGTTTACTTAGAAAGTGGAAGCATTGTAATTTATTAATTCACAAGAGCACAAAGAAACTTCTTCAGTGGCTGCTACGTAAGTGATTGGTGCATTCTTTAAGCATGTATTAGGTTGAGGAAAAGAAAAACCATAGGATCAACTTTATGATCCTTTCTTCAAAGAAGACATGTGTATTGATTTGGGATGGAAGCAGAGAAAAAGAGGCTGACTATTGATCAACTTTTATTACAAAGTTAATGTTTAAGACAAACCAAATGTCAGATATTGTAACATATCATTGGCATGTGTTAAGATGGGGAGTGAAAAGCACGCACCATTCAGTACATGGTAAGGGCAAACATCCAGATTCTTGCATATTCCTGCTGATTTGAGTCAGCCTTGCCATCATCACAATGAGAAAGTGCATGCCGGGAGAGTGCGGAGAGAAGGCTGATTTTGTTTACGTATGCTTGCTAAGAGTGGACATACAGGTAAAATATTTTGGAGGATTGTTAAGTATTTGGAACAGTGTGTACAGACAACTTTAGCTGGCACATATTTTCAATTGAAGTCTGGTTTTTATGCTTAATTTCTACTAACAACCTAAAGCAGATCTGAATAATTTTTAAAGCTGTGCTTTATAAAACAAAACATTTACCTTTTCCTTAAGCCTATTGTCAAGTATGGATGGATTGAATGTCCTCATCTGAAATGAGGGGTCAGCAATATTTTGGATTTTTCATATTTTGAAATATTTGCATATATATATTGAGGTATTTTGGGGATGGTACCCAAATCTACAAACAAAATTCATTCATGCTTCATGTCTACCTTCTACACATAGCCTGAAGGTAATTTTATACAATATTTTAAATAATTTCTTGCATGAAACCAAGTTTTGACTATGTTTTGATTGACATCCATTACATGAGGGCAGGAATTTTCCACTTGTGGAAACATGTTGGCACTCAAAAATTTTGGATTTTGGAGCATTTCAGATTTCGGATTTTCAGACTAGGGTTGTTCAACCTATAGTAGGAAGAGAATGTACCTTAAGAAAACTCTTGTGACGTAAGTGTCCAGTATCAGCGACCTGACAGGACAGATGGGAGGGGGGGAAACTCCGGAGTACAAGGGGGCTACTTGGGTCACAATTTCTATCGATATCATAGTCTGTGCCCGCTCTCAGGCACCATCTTTCTTTTCTCTAAAAAGCCCCGGTAATTAACTCCCTCTCTTGTTTCTCTTCTTGAAAGTTACAGGGTGGAGTTTCCTGTTCTTCCAAAGGAACTTCTCTCTTTTTACTTAAAGGCATTAGGGAAAGTCAAAAGGCTACCTAAGAGCTAATAATAGATTTTTTTTGGGGGGGTAGAGTGAATTGTATTATTTAAGCTAGGACAATTTGGGAAGATTTTTATTATTAATAATTGTGTCAAGACAATAAGCACAAACCGCAACTCTCATCCCAGGACTAAAGTCAGATCTCCCCATTTTTCAGAGGAAAGTGAACTCTGAGAATCTTTGCTCTTTTCTTTGCAAGCTCCAGGAAACTGGGTGAGGACAGTGGGGGCCCTGGCCTGATGGGGTCTAGGGCTGCTGATGGTCAGGCCAGGAAGGAGCCGAGAAGCGCCCTGATGCTGGGGAAGGGAGATTTGCATGTTTGTTTCCACTCTGTCTCCTGCTGTTTTAGTTCATTTATTACAAAGCTTGCTCTACACTCACTCTAAAGTGAGGCACAAAGTTGGGGCCATGCGTGTGGGTAGACTGAAAACCCTGGCGGATAACACAGGTAAGTGTGGAGCTGCAAGAGGTCTTCCTGGGTTAGGCTGATCCTTCTTAGGTGGCCATTTGTTCAGGGTCTCGGTGAATTTCCAAATGGATAGTCTTAGTGTTCTAGCATGATCACAATTGGAGTCATCCAACCCTTCCCTACAAATCATGGAATAAAGCACAAAACACAGATTTACCGTATCAGGTTGCTTCGGAAAACTCAAAAGGGCTCAACCTGTGAGTTTTCTATTTGGCACCAGTGTAAAGCTTACCAGACAACAATTGAGATATCGGGCTAATGATCTGAGCCCATTGATGCTCTTGCCTGACCATCCGTCAGCATCCCCTAGATCGCTGACAGACACAGGGTGCCGTGCCCCACACTGTGGACTTCCCGCTCAGTAAGTGCGGGTGAGACATGAGCAAATGCATTTTAACAAGTTCCTAGTAATGCTGATGCTCCTGGTCTGGGGCCAACATTTTGAGAACCACTGCTCTAAAGCTAACACTATTTCACATTTAAAGTCAGGCAATACCGGCGAGCTCCTTATATCTTGTAAATCTTGTAGCTCAGAATGAAAGAAATCAATTGGTTTTGTGATTACATGGAGCTTTGAGAATAAAATGTTCACTGTCAAGTTTAGAGCCACCTGGATTGGAATCTGCTTTTTCCCTTGTGGAAATTTTTGGTACCAAGATTTCGTTGCTGCAAAATGGTACTTGTACTTTATAGCAGGTTTGTTGAAGGATTAAAGAAGAGATCACTTGTAAGATTCCCACTGCTCACACCCTAGAATGACTATTATCAAAAAACTATAAAACAACAACTGTCAGTGAGAAAGTGGAGAAACTGGAACATTTGTGCATTGTTGGTGGGGTTTTGAAATGGCACAGCCTCTGCAGAAAACAGTATAGATTTCCTTAAAAATGTAAAAATAGGTCCACATGATGTAGCAGTCCCTTGAGTGCATACCCAAATGAATTGTAAGCAGGGTCAAGAGGAGATACTAACATTTGCACACACCCATGTCCATAGAAGCTCTGTAGTCAAGAGGTGGAGTCAAGCTCAATGTCTACTGATGGATGAATGGGTAAACAAAATGTAGTGCAAACATAGAAGAGGACTTATCCAACAGATGGTTTTTGTTGTTGATGAGGATGATGATGATGAACACGCGCTTACAGCAGTAATTGGGCTTAAATAAAGGATGGTATGCGGATCCCAAACCCCCAAGATGAAACACGTGTCTAAGTGTTCTCTCTAAATTGCCCATGCTTGCTAATACAGCTGACTCTTCTCAAGTACTGCCCTGTTTCCACGTGTGTATTTTGCAAACTTTTAGAAAGTTCAGCCTTTGGGTATGCACTCAAGGGACTGCTACATCATGTGAACCTATTTTTACATTTTTAAGGAAATCTATACGGTTTTCTGCAGAGACTGTGCCATTTCAAAACCCCACCAACAATGCACAAAATGCACAATGTTTTAAAAAGAAAACAATCCTGTCACATGCTACAACATGGAAGAACCTTGAGAATATCATGTTAACTGAAATAAACTAATCACACACACACAAACAAACAAATACAAATACTATTGTCTACAGTTGTCAAGTGCATAGAGACAGAAAGTACAATGGTGGTTTCCAGGAAATGAGGGGAAGGTAAAAAGGGGGTTGTTTAATAGATATAGAGGTTCATTTACGCAAGTTGAAAAAGTTCTAAAGATATGTTTCACAACAATAAGGATATACTTGACACTACTAGACTATACACTTAAAAATGATAAGGCTGGTAAATTTTATGTTATGTGCTCTTTTCTTTTTACCATAAATAAGAAAAAACAACATCTTTACCACAATGTGCAGTACATCATAGCAATAATAAATGTAGCTCAGAATGGAAGAATTTCTTCTCTGCCCTTCTCTCTACCCTCTATCCAATTTTCTACTTTTCTATATAAAAATTGTTTGATAACATCTCACTTCTAAAATATGTAGTGTGTCTCCTTAGAAAACTGTCATCAACTCTTAACTAAGCATATGGATTTTTAAAACAGTCTAAAATAACAACCAAGATGCCCATTAGAAGGAGAAATAAACACAATAAATTGTGGCTTTCTCACACAATGGAATAATATATAGCAATGACAATGAACAGAACTGAGCCATACGCACCAGTAAGAATGTGTCCAAGAAATGTCATGTTGACCAATTCATACAAAGAACAAAAAGATAAAACTGAGCTTTGTTGTTGGAAGTGATAATGGGTTACCCAGGCAGGGGTGGGAAGGTTACTTCAGGGAGGCATGAGTGAGATTTGTGGTGACGTTTTGTTTCTTCAACCATATGCTGGCTGCATAACCATGTTCATTTTGTGAAAAAGGACCAGGACATATCATATATCTATATCTATATATATCAATAAAGGTCCATCCTGATGTATGTACATATACATATATTTATGAATGGATGATATATTTCAAACTTAAACCAGGAGATTTCCATAACGGAATGATTTTATCTAATGACTTCATCCATCTACATTTGCTATGTAGACAGCCTCAGAGGGTGACATTATCAAAGAGAAAAAAAAATAGAAAACCAAGGCTATTTAAATAAATGACATCTACCAATTTTCAACAGTACAAGTAACCTGATGCTTCCAGGATGACTTGCAGCCTAAGAGAACATGTGTCTTAAATTAGACTCTTGATTTATAAACACTTGGCCTTTAAGAAGCATTAAGAAGAGAAGAATGCAAATAATGGGCTATTGGTACTTATCCGACAGATGGTTTTTGTCGTTGATGAGGATGACGATGATGAACACGTGGTTACAGCAGTAATTGGGCTTAAATAAAGGATGGTATGCGGACCCCAAACCCTTAAGATGAAACACGTGTCTAAGTGTTCTCTCTAAATCGCCCGTGCTTGCTAATACAGCTGACTCTTCTCAAGTACTGCCCCGGTTCCACGTATGTATTTTGCAAACTTTTAGGCATCGGCTCATCCTGAACAAGGTATCAGGGAAATGTCAGGAAAGAGGAGACCCGGCCTTGACTGGCACACACAACTGTGAACGAGGTGTTAATTACATGGGAGAACATTACAGGCTATCTGGGAAGTTTAGTTTTCTTTTAATACATTGTGAACGGAAATAAGATTTATGACTGATGTTGTAAAGAATTACCACATTTTGAACTCAATGATATGTGCAGAAACGGCAATGGAACACTTAAGTGAGAAGTGCATCACGTTTGAAGGACATATTTTATTTCTCAACAGATTATTTAAAAGCATATCGATGACAGTGACAACACTAGCCGTAAAGGTCTCATTACTTCAGGGATCAGACAAGTGGCTCTTGTAAGGACACGGGAAGAGGGTGTAATTCAGCATGAACAAATGATTTGAAATAGGTTTAGGGCTAAGGAAAGATGAATGCATACTATTGCTTTCCTTGTTGATTTGGGATCTTACAATTTCTAGATCATTCCAGAATTTCTCCATCTCTCTGCCTCTTTCCTTTCTTTTCCTTGGAAGGACTGTACCAGTAACCCGTGTACCTTTTCATAACAAGTTAAAAATTATGACATTGTTTTCTAGCACAGTCCCCTCCCAAGCGATGATTAAATAAAGGATAATCTGAATAAATGGTAACACTTCATTAAAACAGGATGCAGGTTTTCCTGGCATGGTGTCCTTAGTATTCACAATTTATGTTCTTTTGTTGCCAAAATTCCTGAGGTTCTCTTGTTTTCTCAGAATCAACCCAGACTTTTTTTTTTTTGTAGAGACAGTCTCACTTTATCGCCCTCGGTAGAGTGCCGTGGCGTCACACAGCTCACAGCAACCTCCAACTCCTGGGCTTAGGCGATTCTCTTGCCTCAGCCTCCTGAGTAGCTGGGACTACAAGTGCCCACCACAATGCCCAGCTATTTGTCTGTTTTGCAGTTCAGCCAAGGCTGGGTTTGAACCTGCCACCTTCGGTATATGGGACCGGCACCCTACTCAATGAGCCACAGGCACTGCCCGCAACCCAGACTTTAAAATGCCTCATTTGCTTATTACTTTTCCATCTAAAGAGGGGATCTTCCTGCCCTCTGTGCCTGGTCTGTACTGGCCCACATCTCACTCTATCCTGACTCTGAGGTCAACCAAAGCTTTCTAGATCTGTTGGGACTCCTAATTGTCTCATCAAAGCACCAACTTTCTCCGTGCCAATTTCTGGCCCCATAACTAAGTCTGTCAATTTCTATGCCTGTCATTGTCAATCTTTGCCAAGACCCTTGATTCATCTTTGCTATTATGGGTGGGGCAGTGGTAGGATGTGGCTAAACAAAATTCTGAACACACAGTGACATCTTTTGACATCTTTGTGTCACATTAAGACGGTGCAAGCTGGAAGTGCATTGTGAACATGTTCTTTCCTTCACAGTTGGAAGTTCACAGTAGGCTGACTCCCAGACTGGAGGAGGAAAGGGCTGCACACGCTGCCTTCCTATCTGCGAATTTTGCCACTGGGCTTCCATATCTGCAAAACATTCCACTTTCATAATGCCTCAGGAATACAGAATTTTATATTTGTTTTTTATTAAGGGAACTGTTATATTTTTAGGTTTAGAGTAGATAAAATCAACATGTAGAGGGACACAGACATGTTATAGTGGGTTATTTAATAGGAATGTTAAAACAATGTAGTGAAAGGTTCATCCACAAACTTCAGATAGATCAGAGTCGAAGCCAGTGAAACAAGAACAGGGTCAGCATTACCAATCAGCCTTAGAACAAAGAAACCATTAATGACACTTTAGATCTTCATTTTAATTAGAGTAAACTTACAGCATATTTTCAGCATTTCTGAGTTCTTTGAAAGATGTCTCCTCAAGGGGTGGAATTTAAATCCTGCATTTTAAATGTGTAGGATTGAATTGATTAGCACCAAATAAATTTATAGAAATACATTTTGCAGTTACTCACTAACTGCCTGACAAGTGAAGAGAATTCCAGAGGATATATGAGACTATAACAATCACTCAGTTTTGAAACTTTTTTATTTTGTAATTTTAAATTAATAGAGGCCAATGTAATGGGTTAAATTGCATTTGAATATTTAAATGCGAATGTCAGAAACAAACCCTATCGACTACTTATGAGTAAATTTTATTTTGAAAAAAAATTACTGTGTTTTTCATACTGTGCTTGGGGAAAATATACAAAGTTTACTATGATCTAGAGTCTGCCTTTACAGTAGAAGAGGAGGGACAATTATTTACAGCAGATATTCGGACAGACTTGTTCATTTGGACATATATGCTCTCAGGAGTTCCAGGGAGGAAAACTGGGAATTAAGTTCCTTCCAAAATGTGCTACTTTTTAATAACTCTCTTAGCTTTCCCTTTGGGGAGAGGGGTCATGGGAATAGGAGGGAGATGTGGGCAGAAAAAGTTGTCTGCACATCACCAGAAACAACGTGGACACCACATTCAGATAGGTCTCCAAACAGGGACAACTCTCCCTGGATTCTCTTTTCCTCTGAAACGTATCACCAACTTTACAGCAAGTGTGTTCAGAAGGCATTTCCCAGCCCGCCACTCCTTTTTCTTGTACAATTCATTTAAATATTGGAAAAATGAATTGATGATCTTTAAAAACTGAACTTGTGGGACATGCTATTGTACAAACACTGGGTATATTTTTTCTTTATTTGAATACTACTCTTCATTTCCTTAAACTTAACATCCAACGTCACTTGAAGCTGAAACTGAGTGAACGTAATGTGGAGTCTTCCCTTATTGCTCACCTCCACTCAGCTCCCATCAGCTCCAACCTCTCCCAAAATAGGATTGGGGCTTCCTGGGAAAGCTGCTGACCCAGCTGGTCCTACCAACTGCTGGTTTTTCTTTTTCTTTTCTTTTTTATTTTTTCTTTTGACTTTTTCTCTGTTCCCTTCTTGGGAAGTAGTCTTAGAAACTCCAAGCATATCATTCTTGCTATATGTAGTGCATGCAACATACGACCCCAAACTTATATAACTAATTCACTTTCTCAACTACACAATATTTGTAATATGATTTCATTTTTTCACCTGCCACCTCTTCGCTGCGTTTTCATAGGACATTATCTCTACTATCAGTTGACCTGCGCCTAGAATCATTTATTAATTAATTCAAGAAACATTTATGAAGTCTCGACTGTAGTTTGAAGCTTTCCTATGCTCGAGAAACACTTTGTAACCTGTCCTCATGGAGCTTAAATCGCAATAAAAAAGTAGTAACTTCAGATTATCATTCAAATAAACTTATATATATTTATTCATTTAATCCTTAAAATATTTTTTACATGTTTTCATTTTTCAGATGAGGCAAATGAATGACAAAGTGACTCGCCCAAGGTGGTGGAGTTATTAAATAGCAGAGTAAGGACTTGAAAGCAGGCAGCTTGGTGGTCTTGTATCTGATCCTTACCACTATGCTATGCTTTTGCATATATAACAGCTAAAAAAATAAAGAAACCAATTTTAGATGGTGATAAGAATTATTAAAAATAATAAATTATACTATTATTTAAAATATAATAATTATATTATTATTATAGCAGGGTAAAGGAATATAGAGTAATATAGGAAGGTGTGGGGTTTATACATAAAAATGAGGGGGAGCCTCAACAGACACTTGAGCCAAGTGATTCCATGGCCCTGCAAGGACTGAGAAAGAGTGTCCAACAGAAAGAATAACAAAAGCAAACCCTGGACAGGCTTATTTAAGGAATAGCAAGACACAGGCTGGCTAGAGAAGAGTGGGGGACTGGTTGGATGGTAGGCATGCCAGATTATGCTGGGCCATGTAGATTATGGTGAAGGTTCTGAGTTTTAGTATTGTGAGTTGATGGGACGCCATGAGGAGCTTCATCATAAAAAGATCACATTGAATAGGTGTTATAAGCACCTGCCCAGGTAGATAACAGCCTAGAAGGTAAAACTGCTACAAACTTCTCATTTATTACAGAAGCTCAAAAAAACCTTTTAGATTGTCTGATTCAGATTGCTTATAACACTTCTTACATTTGTGCAGATAATCAGTAGTTAATATGTGTATAGTTATCCGTCAGTCTCCAAAGGGCATTGGTCCCAGGACCCAGAACCCTATATCCGAATCCTCAAACTCGGAAGTACATTATATAAAAGGGCATAGTGTTTGCATAAACTTCTGCACATCTCCCAAATACTTTAAATCATCTCTAGGTTACTTACAATACCTAATACAAAGTAAGTGCTATGTAAATAGTTTATTATACTGTACTTTGCAGGGACTAATGACAATAAAAAGGCTGTACACATGTCCAGCACAGTTGCAATCATGCTTATTTTTTTCCAAATAATTCTGGTCCGTGGTTGGTTGAATCCATGGGTATGGAACTCACGGCTGTGGAAGGTGGGCTGGCTGTTTAAGGGAGATCTATTCCATCCTTCACTATGAACTATGTTTTTTGAAGTAGAGAAAGCTGCATTGTGTAAGTAATATTACAAGTCTTATACAAGGATATTAATAATTTAATGAACTCATACTCAAGGGGAAAAAATGTTCTTGAAATATGTCAGGATGAATTTTCAAGGGAAAAACCTAATTAGCAGTGTCTGAAGCACATGTCATCACATTTAGAAAACGAGAACTATTCCCTGTGGACAGAATGGTAAGTTGGATTTTGAAGCATTAACTACTCCAGTTAATATGTATGATTAATGAGCAATATGTCAGCTGGCTGGCCTAACTCAAGTAAAAGACCTTGCAGGAAAAAAATAACACAAAAACCAAAAGGATGCTTAAAGTCATATACAAAAATATGCAAATAGAGTTTTTCATCTCATTTATATTATGATCAATTAATAACTTAGTATCCTTCTGGGAAACAATGCAATAGTTTGAATATTTTTTTTTTTTTTTTTTGCAGTTTTTGGCCGGGGCTGGGTTTGAACCCGCCACCTCTGATATATGGGGCCGGCACCCTACTCCTTTGAGCCAAAGGCGCCGCCCAGTTTGAACATTTTAAAAATAGCAGGATCAAAGATAACAAACATACCCTTCAAGTAATAGATGACTAAGGGTTCCAATGGCTTTGCAGTTGAGAACTCTGAGAAGTTAATGAAAGAAAAAACCCTCAGTCATGAATCATGAGTGACAAAAATCAACAATGGAGAAAAAAGGCATAAACTTTAAGTTTGTATTTTTTCTTACATATGATAAAGTATTTTTGCTTTTCCTTACACATAATAAAATATTTTTTACCAGATGATTATTTGGAGCAATTCAAATTGAAGATACATTATTTAAATCAACTCAAAGGAGAAAACATGTGTAGGTAAAATCTAACTGATGTCAAGATCTCCAGAGGCAAACAGAAAAAACAAAACAAAACAAAACAAAACAGTCATTAATCTATGGGATTCTAAACATAAAATTACACAGTAATATTCACACATTAGTTTGGGAGTTTGAGCTCCTAAAGACAGAACCTTCATATAAATCTTTTAGAATCATCAGTAACTAAAACTGTAAGAGCTAATGTTGGAAACAATCAAAATTGCAAACTCGTTTACTACTAGAATAAGAAATCAACTGCCAATAAGGAACACAAATAACTAGGAAAATAAAGAAAATGAACAATCTTCTATCAATGATCAGCATTTTCCCCATTTATTAAGTGCTTATTATAGGCTGCATATTGGAGCGTAAAAAGAAAACGATGCACAGATCCTGCCTTGCAGGGATATAGTCTGATATTAGACTATTTCTTTTCTTCCCTCTGTATTAATTTTGTTCCACACAGAAAAATGAAGGTTATTTAAAGAGACTTATAAAAAGAGAATGGTAGTTCACCATTATTTCCCAGAGTTGTAAGTTGCATTCAACTTGGTTATGAGTTAGGGTAGCAATATTCCCACACCAGCATACTTTAAAATGGGGTGTACTTGTTGCCTATGGTCATGTTATGTTTTAGAAAGTTATATATTAAGTTGAGGCGAGTTATGGTTTCTAACTCATTATGACAAAAATAATTGGTCATTGCCTTAATAATAAAAAATAGGATAGAGTAAATGTGCACTGTGTTGAGTAACCAAAGACCTGGTTGCTAGTATGGCTTCTTTTATGTAATAATTAAGCAAATCTGACCAAGTTGCATATCACTCAGCCTCAGCTATCTGCACCTTACAATGAAAAAAGGAATAAAGATAATGCCTACAGACAGTTAGCTGGAACAGATGAACTCTTGAGAGGCATTTAAGAGAAATATTTAAGTTTGAAGAGGCTTTCTAGAATCTATTTCCCATTGTGAGACTATCAACTCCTTGAGGGCAGGTGTAGTGCCTGACATGGAATGAACTCTCTATAAATGTCTACACATTCTTCTGTACAGAAGATTCTAAGCTTTCCCAGAGGCGTTAAACTGCATGGGGGCATGAAGAAGGCGGTTGAACACATTCAGATGTACAGCTAGTGGATTGATTATATTCTTAGAAAATACTTAAGAAAAACATAAGCAAATGGCAATTTGAAGTTGGCTAGTATTGAGGTCAATCTACTGGCCTAAAATAAGGCTTAGATAGAGATACTGTCTGGCACAAGTATGTCAACATGGATAGCTTGTGGGTGAGATATGTCACCGAAATGTTTTTCAAATAGCAGTAACATGCAGTCACCAGCTATCTTGTTCTCTTTCTCTCTCAGCAGTGATAAGGATTGGCAGGATGACATTGCTGGCAAAGATAGAACTGAACGACTCAAACTTGAATACCATTTTACCCAAGGAGGTAGTGTCCATAGCTTTGGTTTCAGTCTCTAAATGAAATGAGCAGTCTAGATTTTATAAAGGACAAACCAGGGCCTTACATCAGAAGAGAAGCTGAACTCATTAAAGTGGTCTGAGGGGCTGAGCCCTACTGATTCTCTGACTCCCCCCCACCTCCCTCACTCAGTTCTAGCCCTACTGGCCTCCTGAAGATTTCTGAGTTTCTACCTGAGACCTTCGCATTTGCTGCTTCCTCTGCCTTGAAAGCCCTTCTCCCAGGTTTCCACAGGGCTTGTTCCCTCGACTCTCTCAGGTCTTTGCTCACAGGTTGTCTTTGTGATGACCTTTTCTCTGACTTCTTCATGATACCCACGTCCCTTCCTCTACTTTCTTGATCTTGGTTGAGTGTATCACCCCTGACCACTTTATAATTTATTTACTCTGTCACTTTATGTCTCTATAATAGAATTTGAGTTTCATGAGGGCAAGAATTTTTGTTTATTGTGGGGGTTGGCAAACTTTTCCTGTAAAGAATAAGTAAATATTTTAGGTTTGGTGAGACATACAATCTTTATCATAACTACCTAACTTGGCAGTTATAGAGCATCCATAAGCAATATGTAAGCAGAAGGACACAAATGGATTTCCAATGAAACTTTATTTAAAAAACAGGTTCCAGGCCAGATTTGGTCTGGCACAACCAGTCTATTGCATCCATTACTCTATCCTCAATGTCAAATGAAAATATTTCCAAAGTAGCAAAACATAAAAGTACAAAAAGTATAAGGTCATTTATTATGTCATAGGACAACATCTCAGTTACTTCTTGAGATTGTCCATATTGAGGATGGACAATTCTTTCACCCAAGAAGAGAGCTAATGATCCAAAGAATCTAAGAATTTAGCAATATTTTATTTTTCCTTGATAGAAAAACTTAAACATACAAAATGTCAATTCAATTGTTAACATATGGTAAGCCTTGCAATAACGTAACTCACTTTTCGTGTTTCAATTTATCCAGATGAATTTTAAAATGCAAAACCAGGCATCATATGGGACTTTATTCTTAAATAGCACAATAATGAAACATTTTAAAATAGAGTTTAAAATGGTGACCGAGCAAACTGAAATTAAATCTGGGTCTACTGATCCAAAATATCAGTTTCTTAGAGATTGGCAATAGGCAATAGGTTTTCAAGAAGCTAGATATATGATGACCTCATAAAAAGCCTTCTGACATATTTCATAACATCAAAGATGTTAAAAGGAAAAAAGAACAAAGAATCCTTATGAAGCACGTGCTGTCCATGAAACATTTCAGAAAATACCGTGTCAATCTATGTTATAAATAGTTGAGGCCAGATGTGCTGCTGGCTTCACAAGTGTCTATGTGATGACAAAGAGAAGAAACCTTCAAAACTGTTCTGGAATCCACTAGAAGAAGAAATACTGGTTTCAAAATCAATTATACTAAAAGTTCATTTTTCTAGCACTCTATGAAGTGGAAAAGTCCACCAATTGCAGTCACAAGCCAACTTCCATAAGATAATGCTAACTGACTTTATGACCACAGAGACAAAGCCACCAGTTAGCAGACATGGTGCTTATCAAGTAAAGGCATATTCCCACAATGGGTTCCTAGACTGGTGACCTCAGCTCTACACTGAGGCACAAAGTTGATTAGTGGGGTTCAGCCTGGGTTCCATGCCCCAAATACCCATTGGTTAATCAATCTTCTTCAGAGAATAACCTAGGCAACTGTACTAGGTAACAAATCCAGGAGAGTCTTGGGACTCTAAATAAAACACTGTGTCTTTTCCATAGTTTTAGTGCTAGAGGATTTTACTGTGCTCAAATATACAGAGATTATGTAAGCAACTGTAAGTATGATACAATGATTAACAGTTATCAACCACTCCCCATGTGATAGGCCCTGTAGGGCGACTCTGCATAGATGGGCTAGGTATCCTTAGCATTATATCGGTTGTTTAACTGAAGAACTGAGGCTCAGAGAGGTTCGGTGGAGTTCCCGGAGTCACAGGGCCAGGGCTCACCCAGGGTCTGTGGGACTATAGAACCCATGCCTTTTCAGGCTTTGCGTTGGCAAAGTTATACAGAGGGTTACATTTTATTAATGCCCAATTTGTGCTCTTTATGAATCAAATGAGAGTCAAAAAGTAAATTCAAGGAACCAGATACCCAGTATCCAGATGAGGCACAAACTGATGAAACAACAGTTGGCCCTCTTGGTTAAGATTTGCAGGTTGCTCTGGCTTCACCAAGGCCACTCCCCGGCAGGGAGAACATCTCCATTCACCATGTAATACTAAAGTGGAAGGTGTAAGTCAGAGAGGAGACAGAAAGTCAGGGGGCCAGTAGTGGAGTGAACCAAGGTGGCCTCCTACAGAGAGGCGGCTGGGCAGAGGCGAAGAGAGAAAGTTCTGTACCATCACCAGGTACGGGCTCCAAGGACACTCATTTCCTCTACATTGGTTAAACTATTTTGCCTATTCCAATTCTTTCCATTTCTTTAAAAGAAAATCTAATTGTGACTCACTAAGTTGATTCATGGCCTGCTAAAGGGTCCTAAAACACAGCTTGGAAAACACGGTATCCAGGAGCAGAATTTAGCAACAGACTGGGGTTAGAACAGGACCCTACCAATTTCTTGCTTGGTGATTCTCAACAAGTCACTTTTATGTCTTTAAGTCTCAGCGTCCTCATATGACAAGTGAGATAATAATCCTTAACACGGAAGGATGATGTGAGTAACTAGGATAATAAAGAATTATGATACATGTTATTTTTCACTGTTATAATACTGCATATATCATTGTTCGTGTTACAGCACCCAATTGTTGAGGGGGTCCAATATTTTGCAATTTTGTGGCTAAGTCAGCTTTATCCATGCCAAAATTATGTATCTTAAACTTGCCCCCCCAAAACAAGAGCCAGCCAGTGTAAGTCTAAACTGAACCCTTAAGTTAGTTATTTTCACGACCCCCTACCTGGATATCTTAGAGTGTATGTACGTATCTGCTGGTCTAGAAACCTAAATC
This sequence comes from Arctocebus calabarensis, assembly GCA_963573935.1. NCBI lineage: Eukaryota > Metazoa > Chordata > Mammalia > Primates > Lorisidae > Arctocebus > Arctocebus calabarensis. Next base: position 69,717 of record CAUYON010077062.1, read on the forward strand.
CATCTAATAACTGTCCTTTGTGCTGAGCACTAGAGGCGTTTAGCTCTGAGTGGTCGTACAATAAATTATCTGTTTAAATTCTTGGTGTAAAATGAATCTTCAGGTCTTAACAAAGGTAATTCGGACTATTCTTCACACTTTACCCATTAGCTTTCGTTTTATCTTCTTGCCAAACCCAAAATTGAAAGAATGAGGGAGGAAACTGCTCTTCCCTCTTAAAATACTTTTTCAGAAATTCCATTTACAAAATCATTTTTCACCCTACTGGTTGTCTTGCCCTTCACTTAGACTACAGGAGAATTATTCTAGGTGACAGGAATGTTACCCTCACTTTTACATAGCATATGGCTGTATTCTAAATTCTGGTAGCAGAGCTGAGAACTCATTTGTATTTAATCGTTAATTCTTAGAGTCCAGGCTAAGCATATGCTTCTCTTATTACAAGAGTAAAATGTTTTTAAAAACTTCACTAATAATACTTCAGTAAAAGGAATTCCTTCTCCTGGTGATAAAGTCTTTGTTAATTGTTTTAATCTACACAACTCACTAACTTAAGGCTTCTCTAACTCTATGGGACTAGTTCTTAAAATATCCAATCTGTGGTGGACCAGTACTTTCATAAAACATAACAAAACTGACTTGCTAGTAAAAAATGAAATAGAAACATACAATGTGTAAGTCCTCGTATATATTACTGGATTCAACAAACATAAAATTACACTTTAACAAATGTAATTTAAAAACATGATACAGGGAGAAAGGAAAATTTACAGAAACCATACACATTATTTAAAGTATGCATATTGGCTAGCAAAGATTCCTTTTTACACTTGAAGATTTTTGTTCTTTTGTAATTATAATGAAACTAAAAGTTATGAGTGGAATAGTGATTCCCCACAATAAGGGCCCATATGCATTCTTAGAAAAAATGAAAACTACTGTATCAGTATGTAAAGTTTTTAATGTAAAAGATGAGCCTGCTTGTTTCTTGCTAAATATATTTGCCTCAGGTTGAACTGATGACATTTCTTATACAGGATAACTTTTATTTAAAGTGCTTTTGTTGTTTTAATGACATTTAGTATAGAAATCAGTTTAACTCAGATATAGTGAAGAGATTTCAAAGTGGTTTGAGAAGCTCAGAAGAATATTCTTTATAACTTTTTTGGTGGGGAGAGTAGGGGACAGGGTGTTTTTCTATCACCTGGGCTAGTGTACAGTAGCATCATCATAGCTCACTGCAACCTCCAACTCCTGAGTTTAATCAATCCTCCTGCCTCCGCCTCTTGAGCAGCTGGGACTGTAGGCATGTGCAACCATGCCTGGCTAATTTTATTTTTTGTAGAGATGGAGTCTCACTATGGTCTTATGAGAAAGGGCTGGTCTTGAACTCCTGGGCCCAAGTGATCCTCCTGCCTTGGCTTTCCAAAGTAATAGGATTACAGGGGTAAGCTAGCATGCCTGGCCACTTTATAACTTTTATTTTAAAAATAGACTAAATATTATTGTATTTTGAAAATTCATCTTCAATTCTGTTTCAGTAGCCAGTTTCAACAATATGGCTTATAATTAATTTACTGAGTAAATTTAAATCATCTCCCAACAAAATAAATGAACTTGGTATCCTAGAGTTCCTATATATGAATCTTCTTTTGGACAAAAAGAAAATTCAGTATCTTCTAGCAAACTTTAAAAATACTTGGTGATAACTTTTCAGTAACGTAGAGTGTCAAGATCATCCCTTATTTCTTTGAAAATTATTGTAACACTATGGGAATATGTTGTAAAATTCTCTAGAAACGTCAGTTTTTGATTTTTGAATTTTCTGTCATTAAAAAATGCATAACATTCTTTCTTACATGGGAACATCGATATTATTAGAAATCCTGAAGATTTCAGACAAATAAGCAAGTCTGTTAAACCGTTCCAATTTACTTTTTTAAATGGTGAGAATAAACTTGTTTCCTAAGTTGCAGGTATAATGAGTTCATTCTGTAATGCTAATATTCTTTTTTAAAATTTAATATGTACAATCAAAGGAGGTATCTGAAGTCAGTGGGGACGACTATCTTTTTAATAAGTGAAATTGGGTTATCTAGATAGTCATATGGAACAAGATAAAATTGTATCTACCCCCTCACACCACACAGAAGCCTCAATTCCAAATGGAAAAGGGATTTCAATGGCATAAATAAAATCATACATACTCTAGAAGAAAACACAGGTGCATTTCTCTAGAATCAGAGCGTAGAAAAGAACTTTCCTAATCATGATTCAAGATCCAGCAACAATATGTGAAAGATGGGTAATCTGATTTGTAATGCTAATATTCTTAGAATATTTCTTCCCAATAATGATGGTACCTCAGCATGCAATAATAGTTGTTATGGCTATTGTTCATACTATCTCAAAATAAAAAGACCTCGAATTTGACATATGAATCTTTATAAATTCATAAATTTTGCCATGTCATGTAGCCTATTATTTACTTCAGCTGACATTTCCTTGCTATTTAAACTTTCCTGATGGACGATGCGGTGTGTTGACTTACTCTTTGGTGTAAACTCCTTGATTTGGGTAACTGCTCCAGAAAGTTTTCCTATCCTTGTGGCAGCACCATCAGGATATACTTTTATACACAAATTAAACTCCAAAGAGCATTTGTTGATGATATAATTCTTCATAGTTTTCTACAGATTGAGGCTGATTAAACAAAATAATTCTAAATTGTAGAATATTTTCAAAGATGTAAAATTTGATTTTTCAAAGGAAGTCTACAAGACTTCAAAAATTTGAATGTGAATAGTAATAAGATACTGGAAAGTTTCAGAGATGCATTCATCTTTCTGATAATATTAATGCGAGAAAATGTGCCTGCTTGTTGGAAATGATGTGGCAGAAAAAGAAAGCAAATAAATTGTTTGTTAGCCCTTTATAAATAAATGGATTTAAAACTAGATAGCAAGACATAAAATGGAAGTATGGGGTGGAGATGAGGGAGATAATTAGGAATGCTGTAAGTCTTAAGAAGAAAAAACTAAAAATTAGTTCCACCCTACTCAGTGCTGGGGAGAATTCATCAATTTCTTTTGTTGTTTTGGTTTTACTTATGCTCAAAATTATCTACCACAAGTATGTTAGACAAAGTTGAGTCATGCAATTTTTACAGAAATTAAACAGAAAGGGAATAGTATACCATTTTTAATATTAAATAAAAGGCATAACTTCTTTTGAATTAGTAATTTGTATGCTATCCTCATTTTACTATTTTTTTTTTTTTTTGCAGTTTTTGGCTGGGGCTGGGTTTGAACCCATCACCTCCAGCATACGGGGCCGGGGCCCTACTCCTTTCAGCCACAGGTGCCATCCTATCCTCATTTTACTTCAAAAAGGTTTTTATTTCTATGGCAACAAATGCCAAGAAATCCACTGCATTCACTTTCATCAGCTCACAATGGAAGAGACTTAAGCCTATAAGAAGTTATCAGTATAACGTATACATACAAAAATTTATTACCATAGTCACAGGATCTATTTATAAAAAGGGCCTAGGCAGGACTCCATACATGGTAAGCCAGTCCTCTGAGATGTCCTAGCTTGGGAATGATGCTTCATTAGCATGCTCCAGAAATTAGATGCCATTTGAAAAAAATAGAAACTACATGACAGTTTACAGAATGTGTACAGAGTTATAAAACGTGAAAAATGCCAAAAGCAATAAAGATAAGAACAATTCAATTCTGATAATATTTTACTCTGACATCATTTATGTTATGCCAATAAAATAAAGTTTTTCAAGAAGTTGGATTTATGTTCTAACAAAATAGATTTGTAAAACAAAATAAGTGTTTCAGACAATGGCTGATCACAGAAATGCTCTTCTAAGGTAACGGCAGTAATTCACAAAGGAAATGAAGCATAGACAGAAGGGGTAAAACAAAGTGTTTACATTGTCACCTGCAGCTTGAAGAATCTAACAAAATCCTGACATTTCAGTGAGACCTTTCTTTGCCTTTACCTGAGTTGGGCTTCCTGTTTGTGAAAGTAGTAGGCATATATTCGATTTGCCTGAAAAAAATCTTGAGATTGATGCCTCTTAGAAATAGCAAGATTTTTATTAAACCACACTTACTCTGAAAAATTCTTCTGTATGCGATGAATATGGACACACAATATGAATATGCAATCAGCCTTTGTTTCTGCTTTCCTCCAGAGTGAATGCCCAGAGCCCTCTTTCCCTTCTCCTGGGTCCTCAAGGTAGAGGTCTTGACCCAAGCTTGCAATGATAGCTTCTTGTTCAACTGCCTCTGGGACGTCAAGATCCTTTATGATTGTTTCTTCAGCTTCTCCTTGCTCACTGACTTCTTTGTGTCAGTTTGCAAGTACAAAAAAGAAAAATTGACACTCTTCCTTGACGTCTTTAAATGGGATCTTACACCATCTCTCTTTACATCTCAGCTTCCAAAAACAGTAGTCCATAATCCCATGTCCCTCCCAATGCCCACCACACTCTGAAGACGCGTGGACAACACCACGTCTGCTCTCAGGCTCCAGCGTCCTTTCCCCGACCCCATCCTCCCTGACAGCTCTGTAACATTTCTGGAAAGTCAGGTGGCCACTGCCCTCTTCCAAAAGTTCCTCTTATTATTCCCCTACGTCTCTAGACTTTTGACTTTCTAATTCACCTCCCCATCTACTTGTATATATAGCTTTAGCCCAATTTCAAGGGTCCCCTTCAGTTCTTTTCTTTCTAGAGTTTCTCCCTTGGCCACTCCACTCACTCGGATGGCTTAGCTCATCACCCATAAATTAATACCTTCCTAACAGCAAACTCAGTCCTTTTACTTACAATCTCAGCCCAAGTTTTAAGGGGTTGGTCCACTTCCAACTGCAGGTCTCCTCAACCTCTCAAATCTCCTCCCAAGAAGAGTTTCCTCCAGGGTTTTCCACTGTGGACAGAGGGACTGTCAACATTTTCGACTGACGTGTCACTAATTACTTTGGAGACTCAAGTCCACCTCCTTGTCTCTCTGCTCATCTCCTCTCTTTGACATCTGTCCCGTGTGGCATTTCACTCACTTTTATTAAGTCCTTTAATATTTATTGAACAGACTGAAAGCATAGTTCTATCATCAAAAGTTCTCTCTCTCTGAGGTTAATAATGTCAAAGTTTTGTTTTGTTACTTTTTATGTCTTTTCTACTGCTCAAAGGCCATTAAGGACTCTGCATTGTTAATGTTAAGAATTGTGATTTATCCCCCTCTGTACTGATGCAGTTGGTGCCAGGCTTGGTTGGTGCCCAGCTGCTGTGGGTGTTCCCTGGTATTGGCCTCTGTCTGCACCATTTCCCAGAAGTTAACTTGGTCTGTGGGAGACTCCTTGCCTAGAGACAGCTGGGAAGTTACTGCCATTTCTCCATCCCACCGTGGCAAGCATAGTCACTTGCCTCAAGGTAAGAGAATTCTGCAGTGCTCTAGAGTACCCTGTGGGATCGATTTCTCCTGAACCCACATTTTTGCCTTCATTCTTACCTTCCTTTTTCTGCTTCCCCATTTTCTCACCGGTTCCTTCTGCAAATTGCTTGCACAAGCATCCCATCATAGGCTCTGGTCTTAGGGAACCCTGACCTAAGCCAACTCCATGGTACCTCATGCAAAGCAGGCACTCAAGTAATTTTTTTTTTTTTAGCAAATACATAGGCTCTCGGGTCTCTAGGAGAGAAAATTTTGTTCAAATGCAAGTTGCCTCACTCAATAGAGGTTTCTTGTTTTTCCTATTTTCTATAATAGCTACTGTTTTACTTCTCAGTGTCTAGATTGTTATTAGATTGCGTTTATAAGATCCTCACATACTTTTGAAGATAAATTATAAACATGATTGAATAAATATACAAAGCTATGAAAGTCTTTCTGTAAAAAATATGGAATACTGTGTAAAACCCATGGGCAGAGTGTGAAGCAACAGTCTCTAGCAGCGGGAAAAGTGCAGATGTTTTTACCAATGATACCTTTCTCTTTCTGTTCCATCTTCGAGGGTTGCTTTACTTGAGCTGGTATTGTTATTGAATAAAAATATATAATTATTCCTGAATGTATATAAATGATTTATGTTCATATTATTGGATTTTATGTGCCTTCAAGGTATTAAATGTACTTTTAGATATTCTGTAGTCCTTCTTTTCCATGGTTGCATGCACACATTGTTAACAGCTCCAACTTAAACTATATAAATAACGATCCTTTCTAATGTCCAAAGGGTGCTTATCTGGTGATTTTAGAACCACAAATGATAGATAATATAATAGTCACAACATGTTGTATACTGTTGTGAATTTAAAAAACACAATGGATAATACATACATGTATACACATATATGTATATATTTGTGTTGAACATACTAAAAATGGCAAATAGATTGGAAATGTATCTACAGCTATTCATGAAAAAGTCCAAGTTTACTGCTGTATAAGGAAAATTTAAGAAGTGGTTGCTAGGCTATTTCAGCAGAACTTAAGAACTATTCTATATACTAGGACACCAGCAATTTAGAAATAAAAGTACTGTGTGTATAATCTACCTTCATTCTATAAAAGAGAAATTTCCAACTTTTCTTAGAATTCTGGCATCACATTTATTTTTTAATAGTCTTTCTTGGTAACTGAGATACAATACACTGAAAAAAAGCTAAAGTGCTCCACAAACTTGTTTTGAGAATTCTAGGCTCTCACCTAAGCTAACTCAAAATGCTATGGAGTTTTACAAAATGAGGTCTTGATAATTTGTTGGAAACATAATTTGCAGGCTTTCAAAATCATTAGGCCATAAAAATGTTTCATGCTCTAAATGTTTTGCATTTCAGCAAACTTATATGTTTATGTTTCCAAACTGATTAATAACCTGTGATTAATCTAGGCTTTGGCGGCCACCCACACATACATTCATTTTGTCCCAAACCGATAAATAACTTCCTATTTGGCATTTCCAATGGTAAATGTACCAAATAGCCACTGATGTGCGCAGTGTGATGTTCTGAATGAAGACGCGGGAGCATTAGCATATCGCCACTTTGGCAGAAGGTGTCTGCCCCTTTTCCCTCCTCTCTGAGCATTTCTGTGGCTAAATAGGCAGTATTTATCAGATGTCTTCATAGAGCACCTGTCACCAGGGCGCATTCACAGTGCTTCTGGCTTAATCCCCTAATGCACCTGAGGGCTAAATTATGATAAAAGATATAAATTTAGAGTCCTGAGTGATTTGCCTGAAGTCACAAATTATTTCAAATCCTCAGCTAAAAAAGAGCACAGTTCCGACTTCCACCCCCACATCCCCACTGATCAGACAATGCTGGCTCTCAACTGGTGCTGCAGGATGAGCAAGGCATGGGACAGGATGTCTCGCAAGGCTGACGAAAGGGTCAACTGTACATGCCGACATTTATCCCTTACAATGTGTCGCCTCAGTTAGATCAAGTGGTTTTCTAAAATGTTCAATATTCTCCCTTTAAAAGACCTGCAAATCTGGGTCTAGAGTGGGACCACAAAATAGAGAATAAACACTTTGTATTATTATACAGAATAGGGAAGGAGATTAAAGAGCCCTGCAGCTTTTTCTGTTTGGTGGACTGGACTGATATAACAGCTCTACTTTAGCTCTAAAATGTGACAATCTGATGTTCACGAAACTGTTCCCCTCCCTCCTGCAGTCCCCCCCCCCCCCCGCCCCGCCTGTCTCTCTGAAGCTCCCAGCCACGCTGGGCCTCAGGCACTGGGTGTCTCCAGTTTGAAGAAGTCCCGATGAAATGGCGCCTCTTCCATGCAGGGAACAACTCCTGGGTCTGTTCACATCAATAAATAAGCCATTCAGAGTCAGCATCCAATTTGAAATGTATGAAACATTTCCTTTATACTAGTCCAAATAACAAAGGCAAGTCATGAAGCCATTTTGTTACAATACAAATACTGCCATTTGACCCTTCATTAAACAAGTGTGAACATCTCAACCCACTGTGCCTTTACTATATAACTATTATGGAACAAAATCATTGGTTACAATTTTCTTTCTCATTAAAAGCCTTTTCCAGGGCATATGTCTCTTTGGCTTCAAGTGCTCTACAGAGTCCACAAGTTAAGAGCAAAAATCATTAACTAGCAGAGATCAGTAACATTATCTAAGAGATGACTTGTGCTCACAAAGTCTGCTCTGTCTCCTACACTGTCTCTTTGGCCCCTGATGTTAATTAGGCTGAGCTAGAAGTTATTTTCCACTATCTTTTTTCTTTTTTTATTTATTTAACATTTCTTGTTTCTTATCTTTCCCACCTGTCACAGAGTGAGGCAAAAGTAAAAGATTCTTATCTTAGCTGCACAACTACATACTTAAGGGCATTCGTTTGACATTAACATACATACATTCATTTTCCCCCTCTTCCTGATTTACTGCATTGCCTTGGCCACGATATTTGATCTAACGTGGGGAGACGCTGATCACCCCAAATCTGCTGTGGAGTTCTGCCAATAGAAATACAGGGATAAATACAGATTTGGTCATTTTTATCCACCGAGTCTTGTATCTAGTTTTGGAAATTCAAGAAAGCTATTGTGCAAAGTTGCACAGCTCTTACTTGGGACCTAACAATTATCTGAAAATGTCAGATAGGATTAAGGATGGTGTCTCTTGTAAATTCTCAAGATAATCCTCCTGGAGACATCCTGAAGAAATTCTATAGAAAGTAAATTAAAAAAGACATCATCTGTATTCCAGGAAGTTTACAACATACACAGCATGAGCCCTTAGTTGCAGAATCCAGAACATTTAAGATCTTATTTTTATCATGTACACACATGTTTTTAAATACTATACATATGTAAGGGTCCAAGCCAAAAGGATGCTTTTTCTTTTTTTTACATTTATATGGTATTTTTATTTTTTTATTTTTTTTAGGTAAAAGGTATTTTATTTTATTTATTTTTTTTTATGGATTACATTTGAATTTTATTTTAGTTATTTATTTTATTTTTTTGAATAATAGCTGTGTACATTAGTTCAACAATGGGGTCCTGAGGACTTTTCAAAGTGTTACCCTGGGTGTGTGGTAGTGAGAAGGTATAATTTTTCTTTCACAATTGTTGCATGTGGGAGTCGCAGTGAATTAAATGCTGGTATTTCTC
>CAUYON010077063.1:0-44022 GCA_963573935.1 Arctocebus calabarensis
TGGCGTCACACTGCTCACAGCAACCTCCAGCTCTTGGGCTTAAGCGATTCTCTTGCCTCAGCCTCCCTAGTAGCTGGGACTACAGGCGCCCGCCACAGCGCCCGGCTATTTTTTTGTTTTACAGTTCGGCCGAGGCCGGGCGTGAACCTGCCACCTTCGGTATATGGGGCCGGCGCCCTGCTCGCTGAGCCACAGGAGCCGCCCAAGACAGGATTTATTTACAGAAAAGAATACAGAAGTGCCAGAGCTCCTGGCAGAAAGAGAAAACCCAAGTCAGGAGAGAAAAACTTTCTATTTTTTGGGAATCTCACCCCCCCACCCCCCAGTTCCTTTGTCCCCTTTCCATGGCATCATAGGTCCACTCACAGCAACCTCAAACTCATGGGCTCAAGCAATCCTCTTACCTCAACCTCCCTAGTAGCTGGTACTACAGGCACCCCTCACAATGCCCTATTTTGTAGAGACATGGTCTCACTCTTGCTCAGGCTGGTCTTGAACTCCTGAGTAGCAATCCACCAGTCTTGGCCTCCCAGAGTGCTAGGATTACAGGCGTGAGGCACTGCACCTGGTCTAGAATTTTCTTTAAAAGGTTAAAAAAAAAAAATCTTTGACTAGGTGATGTAGTCTTACGGTTCAGAATTCCAACAAGTGAAAAGAATATTAATTGAGACCTGATTGAAGATGGCAGCTTCTGAGTAGCCAGACGCAGTGGGAGTGGGGAGAGAAGACTCCAGGCATCTCTGACCAGTGGGTTTCGCCCAGAGGCTTCCCTTTGGTGATACAGGAAGTCAGTGAGAGACTTCTGGACCCCACAAGGAGGACAGTAGCGATGGAAAACTGGCAAGTTGTAGGTGCAATTGTTCGGGTTAGAGGCTGCCTGCCGTTGTAATCACAGTAACAGCAAGATTGAAGCAGGAAAAGCCTTACCTGGAGGCTGTTCCGTTTTTTTTTTGGACTTGGATACTCGATTGAACTGCCTTGGGAGATCTCAGGCCGGTGTGCAGATGACTTTGGGTGTTGTTTGGGGCCCCAGACTGAGCCACTGAGCCGGAGGGGAGCTAATATCGTTCAGCTGTGGACTGCCCCTGCGTGTTGCAGTGTCAGGATCGGCCAGGAGACCTTGGACAAGTAGTGACTGAGCTGCCCAAAGGCAGCAATTGAGATGCTGGGCAAGTGCAGAGATCCAAGTGTTTGGCAGATTAACAGCTGTGGCCCTCAGGGGCATAGAGGGAGACTAGATTTGGTACACTGGATAAGCAGGCAGGCTCGCCAGGAGAGATCCCAGGGATAAGTGCTTTCCCTGGAAAGCTTCTGCTTGGCCAAAGTTCATGACGTGGAGTGTTTTTTGAGTGGGCTGAGGAGTCATTTGGGCTCCCAAGCCTGCAGGGTCTGAGAAATCAGCAGAGGTCTCCAGTCCCCATGTCAGTATAGCTGTATCAACATTGTGATTAACATTTCATACCTCAGAAGTTCACCTGTTGCTTGGTCAATACTTAGCAATATATATATATATATACACTGTTTGGTGTCTTGGTTTTGGGGTTTTTGTTTTTGTTTTCAATTTAAACATTTTTCCTTGATATTTTTACTCCCCCCCCACCATTCTAGTTTAAATACAATCTTTCATTTTTACTTTCTTTAACAACTAGAATTTCATTTTTGTTAGTGTTTCTGTCCCTATTATTTTTTTTTTCCGCCTAATTTTATTCCATAAGGGTCTTTGCTTGTTTGTTTCGGTTTGATTTACAGTATTTTTGTCTTTTCTCTCCACCTGGTGGAGGTGGGATATTGTGTCTGAGCTGGCTGGCAAAGAGCTGTTGACCTCAAGGGAATCACACAACAGAGCACCCCCAGAGGTTGGGGGCCTTTAAGGATGGGCCATAGTATCCTACTATACACCTATATTTCTCCTCTCTTTCTTTCAGTGCCTTTCTTCTTTTTGTCAATGTTTCTTATTACTCACCCCCTCTTCTCTCTCTCTCTTCTCTCTCTTTAAATCTTTTTTGCCTTCTTGCTCTTCAATCTTTTCATCCTTTTGGTCTCGCACCAGAAGGGCTCATTAATACTTTAGGCCAGTGGTACAGTAACTTAAAGAGCAAAAAGAAGTGAAAGGAAAATTAGGGTAAGGAAACAGATACAAGAAAGCACTCATGAAGAAGAATCAGCAGAAAAATCCTGGCAACCTGAAATCCCAGGCCAGAGTAACCCCTTCTAGGGATTGTGAGATAGCTATTGCAGAAGATGCCTCCTATAAAGAAATGTTAAAAATGACAGAAGGGGAATTTGAAATACAGATAATGAAAACAATGAAGGAAATTGCTGAGAAAGTGGATAATAACCAAAAGGAAATTCAAAAACAGAATCAAATAAGAGATGAGTGAGGTGAAGAATATTGAAAGGCTATAGCAGAGCTGAAGAAACTGAAGCAGTCAATTAGGGAACTTAAGGATGCAATAGAAAGTATCAACAACAGATTAGACCATGCAGAGGAAAGAATCTCAGAGGTAGAGGATAAAGCTTTTGAGATAACTCAGATAGTTAAAGAGGCCGAAAAGAAGAGAGAGAAAGCAGAACATTCACTGACAAAATTATGCAACTCTATGAAGCGTTCAAACATACGAGTTATAGGTATCCCAGAAGGGGAAGAAGAATGTGCCAGAGGAATGGAAGCCATTCTAGAGAATATTATAAATGAAAATCTCCCAAATATCACCAAAGTCTGACATACTCCTTTCAGAGGGCTATTGGTCCCCTGGTCACCTCAACTCAAATAGAACTTCTTAAAGGCATATTGTGATGAAGTTATCTAAAGTCAAGACAAAAGAAAATATCTTGCGAGCTGCCAGGAGTAAGCGCCAATTGACCTACAGGGGCAGACCTATCAGGGTGACCTCTGACTTCTCCAATGAAACTTTTCAAGCCAGAAGACAATGGTCATCTATCTTTAACCTACTTAAACTGAATAATTTCCAGCCCAGAATTCTATACCCTGCTAAGCTAAGTTTTAAAATTGATGGAGAAATCAAATCTTTTATTGATAGGCAAACATCGAGGAAATTTGCCACAAGACCTGTTTTGCAGGAAATATTTGAACCTGTCCTATACACTGACCATCATAATGGACCGTCAGCAAAGTAAATACCCAGAAATTATAGGACAGAACCTTGTTTGCACAATACTGCATAAGACAAAACTAACCAATGGACTTTTACAAATTAAGATGAATAGAACTCTATCACACTTGTCAGTTATCTCAATAAATGTCAATGGCCTGAATTCCCCACTGAAGAGGCATAGATTGACTGATTGGATTTAAAAAACACAAGCCATCTATTTGCTGTCTGCAGGAAACACACCTCATGTCAAAAGAAAATTTAAAACTCAGAGTTAAGGATTGGAAATCAATTTTTCAGGCAAACAGAACTCAGAAGAAAAGAGAAGTTGCAATCTTACTCTCAGATACGTGTGGATTTAAAGCAACTAACGTCAAAAAGATAACAATGGTCACTTTATATTGGTTAAGGGAAAAATACAACAAGAAGACATTTCAATTTTAAATATTTATGCACCCAATTTAAATGCTCCCAGATTATTGAAACAGACCTTGCTTAGTCTGAGCAATATGATATCCTATAACAACACCATAACAGGGGACTTCAACACTCCTCTCTCAGAGCCTGACAGATCCTCTAAACAGAAATTAAATAAAGACATTAGGATTTAAATGAGACTTTAGAACAACTGTGCTTGATAGATGTATATAGAACACTCCATCCTAAAGATAAAGAATATACATTCTTCTCATCGTCCTATGGAACATGCTCCAAAATTAATCATTATGCTAGGACACAAAACAAATCTCAGCAGCATCAAAAGAATTGAAATTCTACCTTGCATCTTTTCAGACCACAAGGCACTAAAAGTGGAACTCAACTCCAACAAAAATGCTCAACCTCACACAAAGGCATCAAAGTTAAACAACCTTATGCTGAATGACACTTGGGTGCAGGAAGAAGTAAAAAAGGAAATCATTAACTTCCTTGAGTACAACAACAATGAAGACACAAACTACCAAAACCTATGGGATACAGAAAAAGCAGTCCTGAGAGGAAAATTCATCACTTTTAGAAGCCTATATTCGAAAACAGAAAGAGAATGTATCAACAAACTCACAAGCCATCTGATGGAATTGGAAAAAGAACAATCTAGGCCTAAACCTAGCAGAAGAAAAGAAATACCTAAAATTAAATCAGAGATCAATGAAATTGAAAACAAAGAATCATTCTTAGAAAATTAATGAAACAAGGAGTTGGTTTTTTGAAAAAACAAATAAAATAGATAAGCCTTTGGCCAGACTAACTGGAAACAAAAAGGTAAAATCTCTAGTAGCCCCAATCAGAAATGATAAAGGGGATATAACAACTGATGCCACAGCAATACAAGAGATTACTGAATACTACCAGAAACTTTATGCCCAGAAATTTGATAATGTGAAGGAAATGGATCAATATTTAGAATCACACTGTCTCCCTAGACTTAGCCCAGATGAAATAGATCTCCTGAACAGACCAATTTCAAGCACTGAGATCAAAGAAACAATAAAAAATCTCCTAACAAAAAAATGCCCTGGTCCGGATGGCTTCACACCAGTATTTTATCAAACCTTCAAAGAAGAGCTCATTACTATACTGCAGAAATTATTCCATAAAATTGAGGAGGAAGGAATCTTCCCCAAGACATTCTATAAAGCAAACATCACCCTGATACCAAAACCAGGTAAAGACCCAACTAAAAAGGAGAATTTCATACCAATTTCACCAATGAATATTGATGCAAAAATTCTCAACAAAATCTTGGCCAATAGATTACAGCTTATCATAAAAAAAGTCATACATTGTGATCAAGTAGGGTTTACCCCAGGAATGCAAGGCTGGTTTAATATTCATAAGTCCATAAACATTCACTGTATCAACAGAAGCAAAACTAAAGATTATATGATCCTCTCAATAGATGCAGAAAAAGCATTCAGTAAAATCCAGCATCCTTTTCTAATTAGAACACTGAGCAGAATAGTGTTCTGGGCACATTTCTTAAACTGATTGAAGCTATCTATGACAAACCCACAGCTAATATTTTACTGAATGGAGTAAAACTAAAAGTTTTTCCTCTTAGAACTAGAACCAGACAAGGTTGTCCTCTGTCACCATTACTATTCAGTGTAGTGCTGGAAGTTCTAGCCAATCAAGCAAGACAAGAAAATAAAGGGCATCCAAATGGGTGCAGAGGTGGTCAAACTCTCCCTTTTTGCTGATGATATGATCTTATATTTAGAGAACCTCAAAGACTCAACCACAACTCTTGGAGTCATCAAAGAATACAGTAATGTCTCAGGATATAAAATCAGTGTCCACAAGTCAGTTGCCTTTGTATACACCAACAGCCAAGATGAGAAGTTAATTAAGGATACAACTCCCTTCACCACAGTCCCAAAGAAAATGAAATGCTTAGGAATATACCTAACAAAAGAGGTGAAAGACCTCTATAAAGAAAATTATGAAACCCTAAGAAAGGAAATAGCAGAGGACTTTAACAAATGGAAGAACATACCATGCTCATGGCTGGGAAGGATCAACATTGTTAAAATGTCTATACTTCCCAGAGCAATTTACCGATTCACTGCCATCCCTATTAAAATATAAAAATCTTACTTTCAAGACTTGGAAAAAATGATTCTGCACTTTGTATGGAACCAGAAAAAAACCCGTATAGCTAAGGCAGTTCTTAGTAATAAAAACAAAGCCAGGGACATGACCATACCAGATTTTAGGCTATACTACAAGTCCATAGTGGTCAAGGCAGCATGGTTACTGGCACAAAAATAGAGACATAGATGCTTGGAATCGTATAGAAAACCTGGAAATGAAAATAACAACTTACAACCACCTAATCTTTGATAAACCAACCAAGAGTATTCACTGGGGGAAAGACTCCCTATTCAATAAATGGTGCTGGCAGAATTGGATATCCACATGTAAAAGACTGAAACTGGATGTGCGCCTTTCTCCACTCACAAAAATTGATTCAAGATGCATAAAGGACTTAAATTTAAGGCATGAAACAATAAAAATCCTCAAAGAAAGAATTGGAAAAACACTGGAAGATATTGGCTTGGGGAAAGACTTTATGAGGAAGATGGCCATGGCAATAGCAACAACAGCAATAATAAACAAATGGGACTTAATTAAACTGAGCCAAGGAGACAACAACCAAAGCATATAGACAACCTGCTCAATGGGAAAAGATATTTGCATTTTTTTTTTTTTTTTTTTGAGAGAGAGAATCTCACTTTATCACCCTCGGTAGAGTGCTGTGGCGGCACAGCTCACAGCAACCTACAATTCCTGGGCTTAGGTGATTCTGTTGCCTCAACCTCCCGAGGAGCCTGAATTACAGGCACCCGGCACTTTATTTGTTTTGCATTTTGGCCGGGGCTGGTTTCAAACCCACCACCCTCAGTATATGGGGCTGGCGCCCTACCCACTGAGCCACAGGCACTGCCCGATATTTGCATATTTTGAATCAGACAAAACTTTAATAACCAGGATCTGTACAGAACTTCAATTAATCTATAAGAAAAAACCAACAATCCTATACATCAATGGGGAAGAGAGATGAATAGAATCTTCTCTAAAGATGACAGACAAATGGGCAGTAAACACATGAAAAAATGCTCATTATCCCTAATTATTAGAGAGATGCAAATTAAAACCACCCTGAGATATCTAATTCCAGCAAGAATGGCCTATATCACAAAATCTCAAAATTGCAGCTGCTGGCACAGATGTGGGGAGAAAGGAACACTTTTACACTGCTGGTGAGACTGCAAACTAATACAACCTTTTGAGAAGTAAGTATGGAGAAACCTCAGAGAACTCAACCTATACCTCCTGTTTGATCCTGCAATCCCATTACTAGGTATCTATCCAGACCAAAAAAAAAAAAAAAAACTTATTATAAAGACACCTGTACTAGGCTGTTCATTGCAGCCCAATTGACAATTGCTGAAATGTGGAAATAGCCAAAAAGTCCTTCAACCCAGGAATGCATTGGTAAGCTATGATATCTGTAAACTGTGGAATATTACTCAGCCTTCAAAAATGGAAATTTTGCAGCATTTGTACTAACTTGGATGGAGGTGGAACATATTCTTAGTGAAAAATCACAGGAATGGAGAAGCATGAATCCTATGTATTCAAGTTTGATATGAGGACAATTAATGACAATGACTCAGTGGGGCATGAGGTTAGGGGAAAGCAGACAGATAAGGAGGGAGGGGGTGAAGAAAAGAAAACAAAAAAAGAATAGAAAATAGTGACTAACTCTTACATTAAACTGGATTCAATTGTGACCAAAGTACATTACTTAAACATTAATTTTTAATTCAACTTGTTATGTTGTTTAGGATATTGCATCCTCACTTATAAGTGAAATATGTTTGTAATTTCCCTTTATAACAATATATTTTCTCTAATTTTAATATCAGGTGTATCCTGATTAAGTAGAATGACTTTGAATTTGAATTATTTCTTTTTCTATTGTCTGTAAGATTTGGCATGATTTGTTTTTTGAAATTATCTTTTTTTTTGTGGTTCAGCAGAGGCAGGGTTTGAACTGGCCACCTTTGGTATACGGGGCCGGTGCCCTACTCGCTGAGCCACAGGTGCCATCCTTAAATATTCTTTTTTTTTGAGATAGAGTCTCAAGCTGTCACCCTTGGTTAGAGTGTCATAGCATCACAGCTCACAGCAACCTCAAACTCCTGGGCTTAAGCAATTATCTTGCCTCAGCCTCCCAAGTAGCTGGGACTACAGGTGCCCACCACAACACCTGGCTATTTTTTTGTTGTTATTGCAGTTGTTATTGTTGTTTTAGTTGGCCCGGGCCAGCTGGGTTCGAACCTGCCAGTCTTGGTGTATGTGGCCAGCGTCCTACCCACTGAGCTATGGGCACCACCCGTTTTTTGAAATTATTTTTTACTTTTATTTATAAGTATTAGTTGTCTATTTTTTGAGACTTTGGAAAAAAATAAGTTAACTAATGACTCCATATGGAGCCTCAGAGTTAAAGCATTCTGTAATAGAGATACTCTTATTTGACAATGTGATTGTTACTTTTTTTGCATTATTGTTATTAATATTGCTTAATATTTCGATGTAGTAATCGTCTGATTTCTTTTCTGAATGTATTTATCTTTTTCATTCTTTTTGATTCTAGTCCTTATCTTAAACACTGTTACTGTCTTTAAATATTAAGCCTTTTTAATTCTGTGAAGGCAAAAAGTGGAAACCTAATAAACATATGTATATGTTAAAAAAAAAAAAAAAAAGAATGGTGAAAAACATTCCTCTTACCTGTTTTCTGGGGTCACTGGTTGTTCTCTTCACTGTAGGCAGCCATCATTTGCTGTTTCTTAGGTTTTCTAGAGAGGTACTATGCATAGCTTTTTACTCTAAGTAGTTCAAAATACATGTTATTCCTCTAGAAATATTAATATTGGAAGTACAGGTTTCACTCTAAAAATTCTCCCTTTTTAATGGTAAAATGTTTTGGTGCTGCACTTAGATAAATAACAAAATGATTTCAGTGTTTCCACTACACTGTGTGAATAGGAATAATTGAAGTTTTTAAAAAATTTTCACATATGAGAGATTTTGTTACTACTATCAAAACGCACATCAGGCTTGGCACCCATAGCTCAGTGGTTATGGCGCCAGCCACATACCCCAGGGCTGGCAGGTTTGAGCCCAGCCTGGGCCTGCTAAACAACAATGACAACTACATTCAAAAAATAGCCAGGCGTTGTAGCAGGTGCCTGCAGTCCCAGCTGCTTGGGAGTCTGAGGCAAGAAAATCGCTTAAGCCCTGGAGTTGGAGGTTACTGTGAGCAGTGATGTCACCGCACTGTATCCAGGTTGACAGCTTGAGGCTCTGTCTCAAAAAAAAAAAAAAAAAAAAAAAAGAGTAGTTCAGTTCCCTGCCATTGCTGATCTGGGTGAAGGAGAGTGATTGGTACTTAAGAGGGGAAGAGAAGCCAAGGTGTGGTGGTTTGTGGCTGTAATCTTAGCATGCTGCGAGGCCTTGGCCAGTGGATTGGATGAGCTCAGAAGTCCACCCTGAGCAAGAGGGACACCTCATCACTACTAAAAACAGAAAAAACTAGCTGGGTGTGATGGCGGGCACCTATAGTTCTGCCTACTTGGGAAGCTGAGGTAGGGGGATCACTTGAGCCCAAGAGTTTGAGGTTGTTGTGAGTTATGACGCCACGGCAGTCTACCAAGGGGGACAGAGTGAGATTCTGTCTCATGAAAATAAAGGGAGGATGATAAGATTAAGAATCATTAAATTAAAGGTGGTGACTGTGGCTCAAAGAATCATTAAATTAAAAAGTCTGGAATGAGAACAAAAGTGGTATCCTGATGTCTATGTAGGAACTTTCTAGAAGGTAATCTCTAGAAATTGTTTCTGGAGGGTTCCTGAGGAGTGGAGATGTTTTGTGGACTCTTCTGCTTTTTATTTTAATTTCTTAGGAGTGGGCTGATCACATTGGGTCATACCTGTAATCCTAGCACTCGGGAAGGCTGAGGCAGGTGGATTGCTTGAGCTCAGGAGTTTTAGATCCCATCTCAGAAAAAATAAATAAATAATACAATAAATTCTTTTTTTTTGCAGTTTTTGGCCGGGGCTGGGTTTGAACCTGCCACTTCTGGCATATGGGGCCAGTGCCCTACTCCTTTGAGCCACTGGTGCCACCCATAAAATAAATTCTTATGAGTGCATTTTTTTAAAACCTCAAATCGTAAATTTATTATTATTATTATTTTTTGACACAGAGTCTCATTACGTCACCCTGGGTAGAGTGCTATGGCGTCACAGCTCACAGCAACCTCAAACTCCTGGCTTAAGCTATTCTTTTGCCTCAGCCTCCCAAGTAGCTGGGACAGCAGGTGCCCACCACAACGCCTGGCTATTTTTTTGTTGTAGTTGTCATTGTAGTTTAGCAGGCTTGAGCTAGAGTCAAACCCACCAGCCCCCGGTGTATGTGGCTGGCAGCCTAACGACTGAGCTGTGTATGCCGAGCCATGAATATGTTATTTTTATAATGAACATCCAAAGCAAAACATCTTTTTGCGGGGTATATACAGAGTGGCCATAAAGTTTGCATGCAATTTAAAATAGTTGTCTATTTGAAGGTGCACACAAACTTTATGGCCACCCTGTATTTATGGTTTTGTGAGGGTTTTTTATATTTGTGGTTAGGAGAATCTGTTGAATAGTGAGAAGCAGTTTTGATTAATTCCCGTTGCAAGACCTTTGGACTTGTACCAAGAATTAGTTGAATAAAGTACAAATTACTTAAGAGGTGCCATCCAGAGATAAGAAAATACGGCTCCCCTGCCCTCCTTCCCTGCTTTCCCCCTCTTCCCATCTCACTTTGTTTTCCTTGGTAGAGTGCTGAGGACCGTGGCAGCATGACCGCAGATTCTTGGGCTCAAGTGATTATCTTGCCTCAGCCTCCGGAGTGGCTGGGACTACAGGCGCCTGCCACAACGCCCAGCTATTTTTAGAAGATGGGGTGGGGGGTGTCTTGCTCTGGCTCAGGCTGATCTGGAACCTGTGAGCTTGGGCAGTCCACAAGCCCAGCCTCTGAAAAGTTCTTTTTTTTTTTTAAATCTTGATTTTTATTTATTTATTTATTGCAGTTTTTTGGCTGGGGCTGGGTTTGAACCTGCCACCTCCAGTATATGGGGCCAGTGCCTTACTCCTCTGAGCCACAGGCACCACCCTGAAAAGTTCTTTAAAGTGCCTTTTCTGGCCCGTGTGGTGGCTCATGCCTGTAATCCTAGCACTCTGGGAGGTCAACTTGGGAGGATCACTTGAAGCTCAGGAGTTTGAGATCAGCCTGAGCAAGAAAGAGACCCCATCTCTCCTAAAAATAGAAAAAATCAGCTGGGCCTGGTGGCAAGTGCCTGAAGTCCCAGCTACTTATGACGCGGAGGCAGGAGAATCACTTGAACCCAGGAGTTTGAGGTTGCTGTGAGCTTGGCTGATGCCAGGGCACTCTAGCCTGGACAACAGCATAATACTCTGTCTCAAAAAGAAAAAGTGCCCTTTCTTTTCCAGCCTTTATTTGAACACTAAAAATACTATAATATGAATCCCATTTCAGATTTTATCCACAAACTGTAAATACTTCAGCTGGAAGGTAGAACACCTGGAACCGAAGTTAATCAACTTGGCCGGGACACCTAGGAGCGGGTAGTGGGCTGCCTTTTAAAAAATCATTTCTTTAATTACTTAAGCTAGTAGTTCACTCAAGTGTCTCAAAAAATCAGAACAAAAGCTGTAGAGAGAACACCTCCCTCCACCTGATTCTCCCACACCCCCAACCCCTAGGGATAGCTCTTGCTCTCTTCCAGGATGTCTTTATCTGTATAGGAGATACTATTGTCTCTTCTGTCTCTCTTCCCTTTGCCTGCGTTTTGCTTCTTAACTGGGGCAGCATATTGTAAACATGTTTGCATAACTTGCTGTCTTTCTGTAATTGCTTAGTATTTCATTATATGAGATATATCACAGTTGGTTTAATCCTCTTCCTACCGATGGACATTTATGCTATTTCCAATTGTGTCTTCTCACAGTGCTTTAATGAATAGTCCTGTATAGTTATGTGTATAAGTAAATCTATGGAACAAATTCCTAGAAATAGAATTAGTGTTTAAAAGGCACATGCATTTGTAAGTTTGTCCCCATATCAAATTTTTGTCCAGTAACTTGAATGTTGGAGTATTAAAATTTTAAAGGCAGCACACAATATTCTCAGTATAGACATCGCTATTTTTTGTATATTATTTATTAACATAGTCTAGTTATGAAAATACTTTAGTTCTTCAGCTTGTGATGATGATCATGTTATGCTTCTTAGTCATTTCTGATTTATTTCTAATTTTGTAGTATCCTTCTTGGACTAAATGTATAGCTCATACACTTCCAAGTGTTGTACACTGACTGTTAAGTCTGCTTTCATGTCAGAATATGCTGTTTCCCCATTTCTCCTGAGTTTGTAGTGCTTCCTAGCAGCACTGCTTACAGTGTTTGGGGCAAAGGACCTGGTCTCTGGGTGTCCACTTGTATTTACTGTGTTCAGGTAGTCTGAGGTGACTGGGATCTGGAGTTTGGGGGTTGCTTCTGCAAGGGTTGGATCCTAGCTCAGCGCGCACATTCTTCCTTGTCCAGACTATTCTTGATAGGATAATCCCTCTTCCTAAAGAGTTCATCAGGTTGCAGGGTAGACAAGCAGCTGATGACAATGCCTCACCAATCCTTTGTTGCCCCTCTTAGCTATGATGTCAGAGGACAGTGAACCCTTTTCTGTTATTCTAGCTCCAGACAATTGGGTTAACATTCAGGGGCTGTTGGGTCATTAGCATTGATCTTGTCCGTTGGCTTGCTGCTGTGATAGCCACATCTCCCATCCTTGTATCCATCTTTGGGGGATGAGGGAGGCAGCACACAAGTCTTCAAGTTGTCTTCGCTCTCTGGTGGTGGCATTTACCTGTTACTTCTAAGTGCATTAAATAAAGATAGGCTGGCAGTATTTCTAAGATGGTTTGTGGTCCACTGTGACAAAGAACTTTTAGTCAGGGCTGTCTGAGGTTTTTAAATAAAAGATGAATAGCAAACATTCAGTGAAGCAGGATTTTTTTTTTTTTTTGATAATTGATGCAGTGTAGCCATGAAGGACATTAGGGAATGAAAAAAATAAAATGCTAAAAATATATTTTTAAAACAAGAACAAGAAAAACATAATTAAAATCGAGTGGGAGAGGGGTGGGAGCAAGAGGGGTTGAGGGAGAAGGATTAGTGTGCTCTCATCTAACAGGCACAACGGCACAGTAAGGGTGTTTGGCATGCACACCTCCTGGGTGAAGGGCCCAACTACAACTTGCACTCTGCCTAACAAACACAATGTGTAGTAACCTAATCATCTATACCAATATTAATATGAAAAATTTTAAAAGGAATAATAGCTTAAAATAAAATGCTGTCATTTTGATAGTGAATTATCATGCAAAGTAGACTTGACCTTTTCTAGGTATCGTTCTTAAAAATTATATAAAATTTACATTTCTATCCTAACACTCTTGGGAGGCCGAGGTGGGTGGAGTCCTTCTGTTCAGGAGTTGGAGAGCATCCTGAGCAAAAGTGAGACCCGATCCCTTTGCTTACTGTCCTTTCCCTCTAAAATGCTGCTTAGTGTTTGTCTTTTACTTAACAGCCTTTCCTGCTTTCTTTGACTCCCTTAATTCACTTGGCTGTGAGACTTGGTGTTCATGGGCTTCTTCTAAGTTTGATTATAATCCTTTGGGAAACAGACTTATGCAAGTCTCAGACACCCAGTCAGCTCTGCACAGAGTGACGTCCTGGAGCAATGATACCCCCACCCCACCCCACCCCACCCACAGCAAGGCTGGGCAGACCCTTGGCCCTGCAGGGGGACAGTGATTCTGAGGAGGAGCAAGACTTTTTACTCAATAGGTGTTCACTGTTGAGAATGAAGTAAAACTTTAGTATTCTGTGCTGATTAGGAGATGGTGTATCTGCATAAAAGAACCTGAATTACAGAAGATTTTAGAAGGAATTTGCTTTAATTATTTCCTAATAGTCTTTACCAAAAAAAAAAAAAATTTAGATGTCTTTCGGGAACTTATTTAAATGCCTAGATAAAAAATTACTTATAGTGACATAAGTGTTAATAAAATAGTGTTTTTTCTCTGTATATATATTTTTTGTACTTTCATTCTCAATTGGAGAGTTTCCCTGTTGTTTATTTTTACAATCTCCAAAAATTTTCAAAGCAAAGTAAGTTTTAATTCTGCTAGAATTGCCAGAGATGACCAGAACTGTTGAGAAATGGTAACTAAATGTGGAGTGCTGGCTCTGTGCCAGTCATGGGGTGCCAGATTCTTCTTGGACGTTGTCTGGGTCATTCTTCATAACCACCTTTGGAGATGAGCTTGTGACAATGATAATAGTGACTGAGTTCTTACTGCTTGCCAGGCTCAGTTCTAAATATTGTATACACATTACGGATTTAATTCTTTCATCAAAACTTCTGTGAGGCAGGTGCTACATTTCTTTTGGCTTTAGAGCTGCAGGAGCACATGCAAGGATGAGGGGGCACTAGTGACAGCAGACGCCAGAACCAGGGCCTGGCTGGGTACTCTACTCACTACATCAGACCGTGTTTCTTGAGTTATTAATGTCTAATTAGTAATACATGAGTTAAACACCAAGAGAGTCTGGAATGATCTCTAGGTCTTCTACCACTCTATGGAGTCTTCATCTTTTGATGTGAGCTTTTCTTTAGTGCTTTGCTCTTATTGGATCAAGTTTTTTGTATCCAGTTTTCTCCCTTCAATTTTTCTTAAATTGACAAAAATTGTACTAGCTATCAAATACCACACGATGTTTTGAAGTGTGTATACATTGTTGATTATCTAAATTGAGCTAATTAACATATGCATTACCTCTCACTGTATCCAGTTTTGACTTAGGAATTAAAAATGTTTTTGCAAGCTAGGCTGGGTGGCTTACACCTGTAATCCTAGCACTCTGGGAGGCTCAGGTGGGTAGATTGCTTGAGCTCATGAATTCGAGTCCAACCTGAGCAAGAGCGAGACCTTGTCTACTGAAAATAGAAAAACTAGCTAGGAGATGTAGCGGGCAGCTGTAAGTACTACTCCAGTTACTCAGAAGGCTGAGGCAAGAGGATCACTTGAACCCAAGAGTTTGAGGTCATGGTGAGCCATGATGCGACAGCACTCTTAGCCTGGGGCAACAGAGTGTGACTTTATCTCAAAAATAAAAAAATAAAATAAACATTAAATTTTTTTTTGTGGTTAACAGTGGTGGACCACCTATAAAGTTACTCAGGAGGCTGAGCCCAGGAGTTTGAGGCTCCACTGAGCTATGATGGCTCTACTGCTCTCCAGCCTGGGTGACAGAGCAAGACCTCTCTCTCAAAAAATTTTTTTTCAGGGAAGTTTTTCTAGGGTAGGCAAGTAGGTGAATAAAAGTATTTAGTTTTTGTTTTTGTGATGGAGATTTGCTCTTTCACCCTTGGTAGAGTGCCATGGCGTCATATCTCACAGCAACTTCAGACTTCTGGACTCAAGTAATTCTCCTGCCTCAGCCTCCCAAATTGCTGGGAGTATAGGCGCCTATCATACAGCTAGTTTTTTCTGTTTTTAGTAGAGATGGGGACTCCCTTTCCTGGTCTTGAACTCCTGAGCTCAAGAAATCCATTGGCCTTGATCTCCCAAGAGTGCTAGGATTACAGGCATGAGCCACTGTGCTCACGTATTTAGCTTTTGAAAGATTGAAGAGAAGCATTTGAGTAGTTAGAATTATAGTACAAGTGTGAGGATATAGGAAAAAAGTCAAACTCAGTTTCTTCTATACTCTGACTTAACAGTCAACGCAGCAAACTGTGACCAAATGTGTGTGAGTTTCCTCATCCCCATCAATCAGGTGGTCAGTTTTGCACCAGATAGCAACTGTCTATCCTCTAATTCAGTTCACTTCTTACACTTAACTACTTGCAGGTAATGTCAGAGCCTACATGTGAGGGCTCAGTCCCCAGCACTGCCTCCATTCTGACTCCAGTTGCAAGCCTCAGATTGTTTTTAACTGTGCTTCTGACCAACCAGTTATAACCAGCATTTCCAAGACTCCTTAAGTTCACTTAGTGTGGATTACAGACCTCGGGGAAATGTGTTTGTTGTTCTTTTTATTATTATTATTATAAAGGACATTGCAGAATGAATACCAGGTGATAGGGTGTGCCATCCCCTAGAAACTAGTGCTCAACTATGTGGAGGCTCTCATATCCTAGTCCTTTTTTTGGGGGGGTGTTGGGAGCTTTATTAATATAGGCATAATTGCTTAAATGTTCATTGGTGATCAACTTAACCTTTAGTCCCTCTCCCTTCTCAGGAGTTTGGAGATGGGCTGAAAGTTCTGACCCTCTAAATCAGCCTTGGTTTTCCTGTGACCAACCCCATCCCAAGCTACCTGGGGGCTGCAGCTAGCAGACAACTATTAGCATACAAAAATACATCACTTTGGAGTTTCCAAGGATTTAGGAATTGTCTGCCAAGAAGCAGGAGGAAGACCAAATACATACTTCACAACATTACAAGTGATAGCAAAAGAAAATCTCAGCCTGGGCAACCAATGAGACCCTATTTCTTAAGAAAAAGGACATTTTTTGCAGGGAATATAGGGATGCAGGAGAGAAATTAGGAATGGGAAGGGAGATTCATGCTGGAAAGTAGAGAAATAAGAACATAACCATAAGACAGCATCTGAACTCTTACATCGCTTATTTTTCACACTTCTGTTGTTTATTCACATTATGCCATTTAATCTTTGCATCAATTTTAGCATTGAGGTTCATTGATGCTGAGTTGTAGTCGTAAAGTGAAATACTCCTAGATGGTCTCCTGGAAGGTGAAGGGGTCGAAGAGGTGTAAAGAGAAAGATGAGAGAATAATGTGACACTTAAGAGGATTTGATTTAATTCATCATTCAATTCTCTCTTTGTTTTGGTTTTAGAAAATAGTAATAAATGTTAAGATTACTAATTACCTTATAACTTATACTAAATAAGCTTACGGTGATCTCTGTAATTCATGCTTGTCATTCATTTAGCATACACATTTATCGAGTGCTTAATGTATGCTACCATTTTATGCTAAGCACTGAGTAAACAGTTGAATAGGTCTCTTCTTTCATGGAGCTTACAGCCTCATGAGTTACATGAAGTTGATAGTATAATTTTAGTTCACTCATTATATCTCTTGGAGTATAGAGTTTATACTTCTGGCCAATAGACAATATGATGCACTGGTTTCTAAATTTTTTTTTTTAATGGTTTCTAAATGTTTTGACAGAAAAACAGTTCTGTCAATGCAAAGAATCTGGGGCTCCAAATATAATTTAAAAAAAAAAAAGATACTATGACAAAATGGAGACCTTAGAAAACCTGAAGAAAGGTGTATTTTGTGGATTGTTGAGTAAATGTCTTTGAAATATTTTTCAAACAAAACTGTTTTCAAATGTTTTTAGCTGGCTGAACAAATCGATTTAGCCACTTACTGGTATTTGATTTTATAACATGAAATATTTTTCAGAGGACCTGATCATAGTTCATTCCTTGTTTAAGGTGAGATGCTGATTTCTGATAATGATAAATAACAATGGGTCTTAGAATATGTGTGGATACCATTTGCCTGTCAGAGTTTATAAGTGACCACACTTGAACAGTCTTTGTATGTAGACTGCCTACTCGGGTTTCCTAGTGTAGAAGTGAATGTCTTTTGTTACCTTGCTTGGCAAACACCTTGTGTTCCCTGAACCTGGCTGAGTTTGGTTGTGGCCACTACTATTTTTCTTATTCCTCACTCTTGGCAGCCTTTTATGAGTGTGATAGTAATAGGGTTTTTTCCCCTTTTTCTTTCTTTTCTTCAGGTCTTGCTCTGTTGCCCACGCTTCAAATGCAGTAGGAAGATCGCAGTTCACTACTGCCTCAAACTGCTGGGCTCAAGTGATCCTTCTGCCTCAGCTGCCTGGGACCTAAAATGTCAGGGTTTCAGGCAGCTGTCTGTGTCTTTGGTTCTTTGGAGTGCTTTTGTTCAAAAAAATGACCAGACACCCCAAGGTAGGGCAAGCGTGAAACCAAATTATTGAGGAAGAGAAAGATAGGTTTATAGAATAAGAAAGTTTACAAAGCAAGATACATTCACTATAATAACAAATGGGCCTCCATTGGCATGGCAGGTATGCAGAGAGCCCTTGAATATGGCCTGGAGTCCTCTTATATTGCTTGGCTTGGGTGATTCAGAGGTCACCTTGGAACCAGAGTCCTACGGCACATGGGGACCTCCCATGAGCTTCTCTCAGAACCCCTGGGACAGGACGCAGACTACAATGTAGATTGAAGCTAATCTTGGCTGTTCTAGGTCACCTTCAAGACTATTGTACCTGTTGCTAGGCTCAGCTGGCATGCTTAGTTCTGATTGGTAGATTGGTAGGCTATTCCTTGCTCCCCAGGTATGAGCAAAATTACTTTGGACAAAATTAAGGTGGTCAACACCAAGATGGAGGCCTGCTCCCTCCCTTCCCAGGAGAGTCATAACTACCTGATAGAGCTATAGGCATGTGCCACCATGCCTGGCTAATTAAATTTTTGTTTTTAGAGTTGCTTGCTATGTTGCCCAGGCTGGTCTTGAACTCTTGAACTCTTGAACTCTTGGCTTCAAGTGATCTTCTTGCCTTCAAGTGATCTTCTTGCCTCAGCCTCACTGGGATTATTGGCATGAGATACTCTGCCTGGCTCATAGCTTCTGTTTTTTCTGAGATCAGCTTAATGAAAGGGTTGGACTCCAAAATTTTGGTCAAGAAGCCCCCAAACAGAAAAATATTATCCCTTGGTGTGGAAGTGTGGCAGGGGGTACTTGCTACTTGTGTGTTGGGAAAGTCTGCTAAGGGCAAAAGCCCTGAAAGTAGGATCTTTTAAATCTCATGCAGCCTTAGCCTTGCATTCTAAGTGGCAAAGAGAACTGGAAATGGTAGCTGTCCATTTTGAACCATAAGAACTTCCTGTGATTCAGGTTGCTCTTGCTCAACCTATGTGTTGGGACACTGGTGTGTAGAAAGCATAGCTGTACTGTGTTGCAATATCCTGACCTGACTTCTTCACTCAGGTATTTTTAAAATTTGTTTATTTGTTTTGTTTGAGATAGGGTCTCGTTTTGTTGCCTGAGTAGAGTGCAGGGTGTCGTTATAGCTCACTGCAACTTCAAACTGCTGGACTCAAGCAATCTTCCTGTCTCAGGCCCTCAGTTAGCTGAGATTTATAGCTGTGCACCATTGTGCCTGGTTATTTTTTTTATTTTTTGTAGAGTTCTTGCTATGTTGCTCAAGCTCGTCTAGAACTCCTGGACTCAAGTGATCCTCCTGCCTTGGCCTTCCAGTGTTAAGATTATAGGTGCGAGCCGTATTGTTTGGCATGTGAGTTTTTTGAACTAAGGAATAGGAAAAAGCGATAACAGTGGTGACCAGAATGGGGATGCTGTGGGTATGTGTGTACCCCATCTTTAAAAAAAGTCACACCTAGGGCAGCGCCTGTGGCTCAGAGGAGTAGGCCATCGGCCCCATATGCTGGAGGTGGTGGGTTCAGACCCAGCCCCGGCCAAAAAATGCAAAAAAAAAAAAGCCATACCTAGAGAATTGCTTGAGCCCAGAAGTTGGAGGTTGCTGTGAGCTGTGATGCTACGGCACTCTACCGAGGGCAACAAAGTGAAACACTGTCTCAAAAAAAAAAAAAAAAAAGCCACACCTAATATACTACATATTTGGTTATACATATACCATATGCGTTAGGTTGGTGGATGACATAAGAATCAATTTTCTCTTCACCCAACCAGCTATTCAATATATGTGGACAGAAATAGGATGAGAAAAAGTAGTCATGGTAGACAGTGTTGCAGGCTAATCAAAAACACTAGCCTAAGACAAAATTCCCTGCTAACAACTTTGAAAATTGAGTGTTTGGTAAGTACTAGAATAAACTATAAATGAAAACTGGTAGATCTGTGAGTGGCTGGTTGATGGGTGAATTTTTAAAGGTAAGAAATTTTTTGAGTAAAATTGTTCTGCAAGGCATAAGATAACCACTATGTATAGCACGGTGTATCCTCGTCCACCTTTTTATCTGGAGTGCTGTTACTCTTGTTTTATAGAAGAGGATATTGAGATGCAGAGATCAGCAGTTTGCCCGGGAACTCAGGATGTGAATGTGTGCTCAGCTCCGAGTGTTTTGCCTCCTCCGACCTGCACTGAGGCCAGCTCTGCAGGGCTCTCCTGTCTATTCTTTGGGGTTCATCAGCCCTTCTTTGGCCTGGGCCTGGTCTCCCTCTCCTAAGAAGAATGCTTAGGAATGATTGAAAGAAACAGTCAGAGGAGCTTCTGTAGGCTGTGCCAAACTTTCAATGTGGAATATTTGGAGCTTATTTGCTGCTTGTAATCTGTACATAAGGCTTGTTGTGGTATCATCTTCACGAAGAAAGGAAAGCCAGTCTCTATTATGGTGGCTCCTCTTGGTGTTTTAGATGAAGATTCATTTCAATGTTCCTAGATGAAGGAGCACTACATTTAAAAAAAAAAGTTATTGAGTATATTTTATTTTTTTATATTGGGTATATTTTATTTTTTCCTTTTATGTTCAGTTGACATATAATAATTGTACATATTTATGGGCTACAGAGTGCTATTTTGTTATATGTATGCTACGTGTAATGATCAAGTCAGGGTAGTAAGGATGTCCACTACCTCAAACATTGCCACTTCTTTGTGTTGGAAAAAGAGTTATTGAAGAGTACTGAGTGAAAGCCTGTGTTCATGTAGCTAGAGCCTGGAATGCAACAAACATAAACCAGTAATTACTGTGGAGAGAATTTTTTTTTTTTAACTATAATTTATGTGACGTTTGTATCTGGACACCTTAGTGAACCTCCAAATTTAGGTCAACATAATAGCATAAAAGCAATGGAATGGAACACAGAAGCACATTGAGACGCAGGAGCCGACTGGCGAGTCCCCAGGTGCAAGCCCTCTGCTCTACTTTGGAGCTGTCTGCTCTCTCCAGGATCAGATTCCTGTCTCTTCAAAAATGGCATATTCTGTAACCATGATAAGCCACCCCAAATTGAGGGGCCTTCTATAAAACAACTGGCCTATACTCTTCAAAAATGTTGCTTGTGGAAGATAAACCCTGAGGAATCTTTCCAGATTGAACTAGATGACAGAGACATGACAACTAAATGCACTGGGATCCTGAATTGGATCTTGGGTCAGGAAAATAATGCATGTGATGAAGGGCATTGTTGGGACAACCAGCAAAATTTGAGTAAGGGCAAGATATTAAATATGGTATCAATGTTACGTTTCCTAAACTTGACAAATGTACTGTGATACTGTAAAAAGATGTTTTTAAGAAATGTATACTGCAGTCCTTGGAGGAAATGATCATACTGTTTGCACCTTACTCTTAGAAAGGTGCAGAAACTGTGTATGTATGTGTACGAGCATGTGTGTGTACGTTCAGCAAGTAACACCCGATGCCTTACAATCAGGTGGGAAGAAACGGGTGTGTATGAGAGGTAGTTAGCTAGGCTGAAAAGAGGGACTGGTCAGTTCTGCAGAGGTAGCCCAAAGAAAGTCTTTATACTCACTGTTTTTATCCTAGTGGGGACTGGTTTTTAGACCCAGAGAGCATCCACAATAAAGATTACTGATGCACATGACAGTAAAAGAAGAATGAGAAGAGGTCTGGGGCCTTGTTTTGATGGCTTCATGTGCCATGCTAAGGAGTTTGGATTTTCATAGATGGGATGGGTGTTCTATTTATCAGTATGTTTAGCTCCAGTGACATAAAACTCTAGCTAAAATGTTCTAAACCATAGTAAATATTTTCCCACATAACAAGAAGTCTGAAGTCGGGAGGTTCTAGGTTGGATAATTTAGCAGTTCAGACATGACTTTACCAAACCAGGTGCTTGTGTTTTTACTGTGGCCATACTTAGTGTGAGAGTAGTATCTATCCTCTTGCTTGCCACAGACCCGTGACAAAATCTAGTGAAGAAAGGAGAGGTGTTTTTTTGAGTATCCCATACAATGAGGAAGGAAAAACTTTTCCAGAATGGTCTTGGTTGACATACCTTCACATTCCCACAGCTGGGATTGTGTCCCCTGCAAGAGGAATGGGATCATGGTGGTCAGCTTATCTGGTTCCTCTCCCTCCCGAGGTCCAGGAAAAGTTTTCCTTTCCTTAGAGGGACCTCCCAGATGGCCACCTTGGGGTTAAGTGTGTTTTGCCAGTGGGCAAAGGGAATGTGTTGTATGAGCAGATGTTAGGATCCCCCACAATGGAGAAAAAGGGTTTTAATTTTTTAAAGGTGGATGTGTTAGGTTTAAAAGAAAAGAAACCCACAAGCACCCATTACCCTACCACATGGCTAATGGGCCTCCTTTTCCTTTTGGGTTGTTACTTTCTAGCTATTGCTTACATTCATGTACTTAAGTAGTTCTGATCTTACTCTATGTGTCATTTTCTGTACATTTTCCATTTGTGTGTTTTTCCATAATATACATTACTTCCTACATTTTCACTGTCGTAATTATTTAATAGTTGTATACCATTTTACAATATTACACAGCAATTTGTTAAACCATCTGTTGTTGGATAACAGTAATGCTGGCTACTTCTGAGCATTTGCCACCTGCAGGCACTGCCTTAGGACTTTACATTTATTAATTCATGTTGTCCTCACAAGCATCCTATGGATGCAAGGGCTGTTATTACCCCCAGTTTCCAAATGAGGAGACTGAGACAAAGAAAGGTGACTCACTTTGCCTCAGTAACTTACCAAGGTCACACAACTAAGAAGTGGGGGACTAGAGGCAGAGCTGGGGTTCACATGCAGGCAGTCCCAGTCCAGAGTCTGTAACCACTAGGCAAACAGACTCTGGATATTTTTTGTGCTTGTTGTTGTTGTTACAGATAATGCTAAGATGAACCTTTTCTATATGGTGCCTTCTTTGCATATATATGAGTAATTACAAAAGTTGAGTGTGAGATACACAAAAATTAAGAAATGTAAAAAAAAAAAAATTAAGAAATGTAAAAATCCATGATGATAGAACACAAAAATTAAGAAATGTAAAAATTCATGATGATAGAAACAAATGAAGCCCTCCTAGCAACATTGATAAGCCAAGCAAATTGGAACTTGCATGGGTAAATCAGAAAGGATGCTGTCAGCTGTATTTCTTGGAAATGAAACAATAGACCCTAATATAATCTGTCTCAAAACTTTTGTAATGACCCCACATACACACGTGTATAGCCTGGTTATTGTGGCTTAGAAAATGCATAGGAGGTGAGAGAGTAGAGATGGCACATAGACCACACTTGAGAGAAATTTGAGAGGGACTAGGAAAAAACAGTTCCTTTACTTCCATTTGTTTCGTGGCCAAGAGAGATCTTTTCTTTTGTTCACTTCATCTTCCTCTGGGCAGATGATCAGTAGTATCTTTTGTTCACCTGTGCTTGGCAGTCTGCGTGCCGCTCATTAACATTTACCCTTTTGTGATAAATAAAAATATTTTTAAGTTCTTATTTTTAATTTTTAGTTTCATTATATGTCTGTTTTATTATATCCTGTTATTATTTCTCAACTGTGAGAAATCACTGATTTCGTTTAAGGCTAATTTTTTTGATATTTTAATTATTAAATAAATAATTGCTTAATGATAGGCTTTAATTTCCTCAGTTGCTGTTCATCTAACCCAATGCCTGATTACTTTTTTACACACCTCTGTCCTCATGTTGTTTTTTGTTGAGACAGGGTGGAGTAATGTTGTGATGACGCATGTAATCCTACTCTGATGTCTGCTTAACTTTTATTCCTTCAAAATTAGAAAATATTTTTCCTTGTTTTATTTTACTAAAGACTTGCAAATCATTTTGACATTACTCTTCAGACATGCTAGTGATGGCTCAGTGCCCGTAGCACAGTGGTTACGGTGCCAGCCACATACACCGAGACTCGGGGGTTCAGACCCGGCCTGGGCCAGTGAGACAACAATGGCAACTGCAACAAAAAGGATGGCCGAGTGTTGTGGCGGGTGCCTGTAGTCCCAGCTGCTTGGGAGGCTGAGGCAGGAGAATCACTTGCGCCCAGGAGTTGGAGGTTGCTGTGAGCTGTGATGCCACAGCACTCTATGGAGGGATGTATAGTGAGACTCTGTCTCAAAAACAAACAACAACAACAGAAAGACATGCTAGTGTCCATGTTAAATGCCCCATTCGGTTAAAATCATAGTAACTTATGACAGAGAGCTATTATGGTTGCTTAGTTTCTCATTTCCATTTCTGTTTAATTTCTAGATTTTGGATCTTTGTTTGACTTGGAAAATGATCTTCCCGATGAGCTGATCCCCAATGGAGGAGAATTAGGCCTTTTAAACAGTGGGAACCTTGTTCCAGATGCTGCTTCCAAACATAAACAACTGTCGGAGCTTCTGCGAGGAGGCAGCGGCTCTAGTATCAACCCAGGAATAGGAAATGTGAGTGCAAGCAGCCCAGTGCAGCAGGGCCTTGGTGGCCAGGCTCAAGGGCAGCCGAACAGTGCAAACATGGCCAGCCTGGGTGCCATGGGCAAGAGCCCTTTGAACCAGGGAGATTCTTCAGCCCCTAGCCTGCCCAAACAGACAGCCAGCACCTCTGGACCCACCCCCCCTGCTTCCCAAGCACTGAATCCGCAAGCACAAAAGCAAGTGGGCCTCGTGACCAGCAGCCCTGCCACGTCACAGACTGGGCCTGGCATCTGCATGAATGCTAACTTTAACCAGACCCACCCCGGCCTCCTCAATAGTAACTCTGGCCATAGCTTAATGAATCCGGCCCAGCAAGGACAGGCGCAAGTCATGAATGGATCTCTTGGGGCTGCTGGCAGAGGACGGGGAGCTGGAATGCCATACCCCACTCCGGCCATGCAAGGGGCCACAAGCAGTGTGTTGGCTGAGACCTTAACGCAGGTTTCCCCGCAAATGGCTAGCCACGCCGGACTGAACACGGCACAGGCAGGAGGCATGACCAAGGTAAGTGAGCTGAAGTGCTTTGAATGTTTCATACTTAAAATGTGGGGTCTTCCCTTTCTGTTTCTCCTGTCTACATGCCACTTGTCTTTGAGAGAGACATTTGTTAGCTGGGGCCTTTCTTTCTGGATTGAAGATCTCTACCTCATCTCTGTCTTAAATATCTTTGTTTTTGTTGTTATTGTTGTTTGCTTGGGTTTGGGGGGTTTTTTGTTGTTGTTGTTACAGGGCAGGGACTCACTCTTTCCTGGGGCTGGAATGCAATGGCATTATCATAGCTCACTGCAATCTCGAATTTCTGGGCTGAAGTGATCCTCCACCTCAGCCTCCTGAGTAGCTGGAACTACAGGTGTATGCCACTATGCCTAGCTAATTTTTTTATTTTTTATTTTTTGTAGAGACAGGGTCTCACTATTGCCCAGACTGGTCTTGAACTCCGGGGCTCAATTGCTCCTCCTGCCTAAGCTTCCCAAAATGCTAGGATTACAGGCGTGAGCCATTGCCCTGCCCTAAAATGAGAATTCTTAAAGAAACCATCAGTAGGATAGCTTCCAGGTCAGGTAGTTGGAAAATATAGGAAATTCCTTTGGTCTATTAGCCAGTTTTTAACATTAAACTCTGAGGAAAATGTGTAGAAATAGGAGTATATAGTAGAAAGGGGCAACCCTGCTGGAAATCACCTTTTTGTTGCATTTGTGTTGCTTTTTTATCTATACTTTACCCTATTGGTGAAGTACTTACTAGCATATGCCCTTCACAATCCCTCAGTAAAGGATCTCTTGTCCCAGTCTCCATTTTACTGATGAAGAAGCTGTGTTCCCAGGCAGCAGAGCCAAGGAGAAGCCTGGGCCCTTGGGTACCAAACAAAGCAGTAGAGCAGTGGGTCTCAAAGCAAGGCCCTTGGACCAGCAGCATCAGCATCTTTGGGGTGGAATCCAACTCTGGGCTTTAATAAGCCTCCAGGTAGTTCTGAGGCTACCACAAGATTGGGAGCTCTGCTAGGGAAAGACCTGAGCTTGGGCCTGCAACCACCAGCCTTGGAATTGCTGTCTGGAATAGGAATTGAACTTGGAGAAGAGGGGAAGGCAAATGCCAAGATAGATGGGAGATAGCTTAAAAAGATGTAGGCTGTCAGGGAAGAAGAGTGCAGAGAAAGAAACAGAGTTGATTCCTGTCGAAGCAACAAACCCTGCTGCACTTTTGTCACCAAAGGCTTCTAAACTGCAGCCACCAGTGCAACCTATTTTAGGCAGCGGAATTCAGCACATTCTAGATCAGAAAAACAGTTTGGCTGCTCTTTGGATTCGATTAGTCCCAAATAAGAGTAGAATACAGTTTCCCCACAAGGTTAATGAGAGTATTAAGGGGTAGATGTTAAATCCTGTGACTATCATAGGTAAGGAGAGGAATTTTTTAAATTAAAGATCTAAAAGTGAAGCTACTGAGGCAAGAGGATTACTTGAGCCCAGGAGTTGAAGGTTTCTGTGGGCTAGGCTGACAGGATGGCACTCTAGCCTGGGCAACAAAGTAAGACTCTTTTTTATTTTTAATTTCAGGTTAACGTGAGGGTACAAACAACTAGGTTACAATGTTTGCATTTGTTAGGTAGAGTCCCTCTGTAGTTGGGTTCCACACCCAAAAGGTGTGTGATACACCATTACATTATGACTCTTAAGTGGGAGCACACCAATTCCCTGCCTCCTCCCTTTCAAATTTGCCCTTCCCACAGTTTGAATTGAATTGAGTTTTTTTTCTTATGTGGGTATGTCATTAGATCATCTACTAATGGCTTCATATTAGTATTGAATACATTGGAGACTTGCTTTTCCATTCTTGTGATACTTTACTAAGAAGAATGTGTTTCATCTCCATGCAAGGTTAATAGAAAAGATGTAAAGTCTCCATCTTTTTATGGCTGAGTAGTATTCCATGGTATACATATACCAGAGCTTATGCATTCCTAGGTTGATGGACATTTAGGATGTTTCTACATCTTGGCAAGAAACTCTTTTCTTAAAAAAAACAAAAACAAAACTAGAAGTGAAGGAATCCTCAACATTAAAATTGCGTTTATCTCGGCTTGGCACCTGTGGCTCAAGTGGCTAAGGTGCCAGTCAAGTACACCTGAGCTGGCGGGTTCCAATCCAGCCTTGGCCCGCCAGACAACAATGATGGCTGCAAACAAAAAATGGCCGGCGTTGTGATGGGCGCCTGTAGTCCCAACTTCTTGGAGGTGGAGGCAGGTGACTCGCTTGAGTCCAGGAGTTGGAGGTTGCTGTGAACTGTGATGCCACAGCACTCTACCCAGGGCAACAGCTTGAGGCTGTCTCAGAAAAAAAAAAAAATTATGTTTATCTCTTTTGAAATGTTAGTAGAAGGGACCATGAACTTAAGTTGTACTTATACTTGGCATTTGAAGGATGGGCTGTGTATGGGGGTATTTCATAGTGTCCCATTGTGAAGGAATGTCTCATGGGTTTATGGTTCTGGATAGATGGATATTTGTTTGTTCCTTTTCCTAATTCACTTATCTCTGTACTCCTTACCCAATTCAAAAAACTTTTATTTTGGAGAATTTAAGTCATACAAAGAAGAAGGCATAACAGCATAATGCAGTGGTTCTTAAACTTTTTGATCTTAAGATTCCTGAATAATTAATCTTAACATTTATTAAGTAGCCCTAAAAGATGTCTTTAAGGTGTGCATTATATCTCTCAATGTTTACTATATTGGATATTAAAAACGGAATTTTGAAATACAGGTATACAGGCTTGGTGCCTGTATCTCAGTGGTTAGGGCACTGGCCACATACA
This sequence comes from Arctocebus calabarensis, assembly GCA_963573935.1. Lineage (NCBI taxonomy): Eukaryota > Metazoa > Chordata > Mammalia > Primates > Lorisidae > Arctocebus > Arctocebus calabarensis. The sequence continues at coordinate 27,596 of CAUYON010077063.1, forward strand.
CTGAGGCTGGCGGGTTTGAACCTGGCCCTGGCTAAATAACAGTGACAACTGCAACAAAAATTAGCCAGGCGTTGTGGTGGGTGCCTCTAGTCCCAGCTACTTGGGAGACTGAGGCAAGAGAATTGCTTAAGCCCAAGAGTTTAAGGTTGCTGTGAGCTGTGACTCATAACACTGTACAGAGGGTGACATAGTGAGAATCTGTCTCCAAAAAAAAAAAAAATACAAGTATACATTTCATAAGCTGTCTAGTATGGTACTGTCACATATCACAAAGCATCTGGAAAACTCCAGTGTGTTCTTATGAGAGAATGAGAGTGAAAAAGATAAATCATGTCTTAGTATTTTGTTTGTTTTGAAACAAAGTCTCACTGTGTTGGCCTGGATAGAGTGCAATGGCATCATAGCTCACAGCAACTTCAAACTCTTGGGCTCAAGCAATCCTCTTGCCTTAGTCTCCTGAGTAGCTTGGGACTGTAGGCGCCCACCACAACACCTAGCTATTTTTAGAGACAATCTTGCTCTGTCTAACTCAGGCTGGTGTCAAACTCCTGAGCTCAGGTAATCCACGTGCTCATGCCTTCCAGGGTGCAGAGATTACAGGCATGAGCCACCCCACCTGGCTAGGGAAATAATTTTGACATTGTGGCTCCCCTGAAAGGATCTGGTACCTTGGAACACACTTAGAGAGCCTTTGTTAACATGTAAAACTTAGACTTTGTAGATCTAAATATAAGGCCATCATTACATCTAAATAAACGAATGATTTTGTCATGTCTTCCAGCATCCGTGATACTCAGGCTTCCAGTGGTCTCAGATGTCATAATTTGTTTTTATAGATTTTTTTATTCAAAATCCGAGTAACCCATATTTCAGTCACTTGATGTAGCTCTTAAGAATCCGATAGTCCGTAGGATCCTTACAGTTTACTTACTGAAGGAATTGTTGGGTTGTTATCTGATTTGTCTGGGTGTTTTGGATTTTGCTGATTACAAAATCTGTGGCACTTCATGCTCCTCTCTCTACACAGGTTTTTCATTCCATCTTGGGGGTTCCTTTGTACAATGTGCTCTTTGAAACACCACTTTGTGTACGTTCCGTGTTTGGAAAGTAAGCTACATTGGTGTGGTAGGGGTAGTCTCTGGTCTCTCTCAAAGCAGCCAACTGGAGGGGTGGAGACTAGCATTTTTGAAGGATTTGTGGCATTTGGGTGAAACAAAAGGTGGCAAAAAGTAAGACCAAGAGACAAGTTTACTTTAAACCATTCCTTCTCTGTAACATGCTAGCTGGCCAACTAAGATTTTTAAAATATATGCAGAGGAAAAGAAGGATTTTTTAAAATGTGTTTTTGATTTTTTGAGATCAGGTCTTAACTCTATTGCCATAGGCTACTGTCATGGAGGCACCCTAGCTCACAGCAACCCCAGACTCCTGGCTCAAGTAGTCCTTTCGGCTCCTGCCTCAGCCTCCTGTGTAGCTGGGACTATAGGCATCCAGCACTACGACTGCCTAGTTTTTCTATTTTTAGTAGAGATGGAGGTCTCCTCTTGTTCTTGCTCAGGCTGGTCTAGAACTCCTGAGCTCCAATGATCCTCCCATCTCGGCCTTCCAGAGTACTGGGATTATAGGTGTAAGCCACCACTCCCAGGCAGAAAAGACAACTTTTAAGACGAACATTTTGTTCTAAAAATTATCTTTACAAAGAAAATACATACTTTCTGTGAACTAATTCAGATAATAGAAAAGACCAGCCCCTTCTTAAACAGATAACCACGTCTGTATAGATATTATTTAATAATGCACACCCTTAAAAATTACATAGGGAACCAAACTATACAAGTACCTTGCTGTTTTACTTGACAGTGTATGCTAGATGGCTTTCCACGCAGAGCATGTGAATTTTTCCCCCCCAACTGATAACTGAGAAGTATCCCATTGTATTATGCACCATGATTTATCCATGTAATCCTCTGGTGATGAACATTTGGGTTCTTTCTGACTTCACTAGTACAAACAATGCCACAGTGAATGTGTACTCACCTAAACTTATCCACAGGTATCAAGGAACAGTCGGAAAAGCAGAATTAATGAGTCAAAGACTTAGTTAAAAGTTTTGTTTTTAGAAAAGTAGACATACATGTAGTTTAACAACAAACAACCATAAAAAACATTAAAGGGAGGTGCCTGTGGCTTAGTAAGTAAGGCGCCAGCCTCATATACCGAGGGTGGCGTGTTTGAATCCAGCCCCGGCCAAAACTGCAAAAAACAAAAACAAAACAAGCAAAAAAAACCCACTAAGAAGTGAGAACTGAAAAGTTGATCTCCCTTGATTTTTGAACTTTAAGGCAAATATTGTTTATCTGTCCTGCCAGAGATGATCTATGCATATAGAGCAATGGTTCTCAACCTTCCTAATGCTGCGACCCTTTAATACATAAAATACCCTTTTAATGCCATAAAATTATTTTTGTTGCTTATGGTTGGGGGTCACTACAACATGAGGAACTGCATTAAAGGGTCGCAGTATTAGGAATGTTGGGAACCACTGACACTGAGGCATGGAGATGGGAGTAGGTATATAGATATCCCCTAACATAAAGAGTAGAAAAGGATGACATCTTTCTTTGAGCTCATATATGTCTCTCCCCACCCACCTCTTCACAATACAAGTTAGAGATCATTCATGTTCAGTATAGTTGTCAGTTTTTATAGGTGTTAAGTAGTCTCTGAATTGGGTATATCTTTATTTATAGGACTTGTGCCCAGTAAGCTAAGCAATTATATTGTTTTGCTGTTGTCTCAGTTTTGCTTTTAACTTACTTGTACATGTATCTTTGTATAAAGAGTAACTGTATCTGCTACTGGATAATTTTTCAGAAGTGGAATTTTTGGATTAGAAGATACTGATATTTTTAGTAAGCCTGGATATTGCCAAATGCCCTCAAAAAATATTGTGCAAATTACACTTTCATCAGGAGGAAATGAATTTCTATCCACATGCTCACCAACAGTGTATATTATCATCCTTTTACTTGTCATTGCATTAGGCAAATTGTTAGGAATATCCTATGATAAGTTCATTTATATTTTACTAATTGCTTGTATTCTTTGTCCATTTTTCTCTTGAATTGTTTCTCATTCTTGTTAGCTTATATTCTTAATATTCTTTGTATATTAAAAGTTGTAAGCCTTTTAATAAGTGTTCCCCCTCCCTTTTTTTTTTTTTTTTTGCCAAAGTCTGTATTATCAAGAAGATGGTCATGTGAGTTTACAGTCTGATAGGAACTGTATTTACCAAATGTATGTTTTCAGTTTTTATAAAGACAGATTAATCCATTTTTTTCCTTTATGACTTTTAGGTTTTATGCCACATTTATAAATACTTAACCTGTTTCAAATGTGTGAAATACATGTATTTGGTATTTTCTTCTGTATTCCTTGAATCTTTATTTTGGCTTAAAGTGTGAGAAATACTAGAGATCCAGCAATAAATTTTTTTCCCAAGTTCCAGTCATCAGTACCACTTATTTAGATATTGATAGTCCATTATTTTCCCCCACTGAAATGATGTGTTGTTTTTAGTATATACTTTATTCACTTTTAAAATACACAGAGTTTGGGTCTAAATCTGGGCTTTTTCTTTAGTACCATTCATCTTTGCTTATTCCTATGCAAGAAACTTATTGTCTTAACTATATAATGAATTTTAGTATATGACTTGCATTTGGTTTATTTTTTCAGGTATTTGGTTCTCAACACCAGCTACACATCAGAATTACCAGAGGAGTTTTTAAAAACGCAGTACCCAAACCCTGCTGCAGAACAATTAAATATGGTCCGGTCATTGGATGGCATAGGTATTAATGTAGTGGATAGTTCCTCAGATGATTCATGGCAGCAGGGTTGAGAACCACTGGTTCAGATAAACTTTAGGACCGGTTTTTCAAATTCCTAAGAACAAAAAATCTTGAGATTTTGGTTAGAACTGTTCTGAATCTTATAAATCATTTTAAGTAGAATGTGGCATTTTAACAGTTTTGTGGTTTCCTGAGTCTTATCCTGTCTGTGCAAGTTATCTTTTCATGGCCTTTTGCTGCTCAGAGCAAAAGTTTTCTTTTTCTAGGTAATACATCTAATTAAGTTTCTAGTTTTCTTTTTCTAGGTAATGCATTTAATTCAGTTTGTTCCTGGATATATTGTGAGCTTTTTGTTGCTACTAGAAACAAGTTCTACTTCTTTTTTTTTTTTTTTTTTTCCTTTCGAAATAGATTCTTTATATGTCACCTGGACTAGAGTGCCTTGACCTCAGCCTAGCTCATAGCAACCTCAAATTCCTTGGATTCAAACAATCCTCCAGCCTCAGCCTCTCGAGTAGCTGGGACTACAGGTGTGAGCCACCATGCCCAGCTCATTTTTCTTTTTTAGTAGAGATGAGAGTCTCACTCTTGCTCAAGCTGATCTCAAACTCCTGAGCTCCTGTGATCCTCCTGCCTCAGCCTCCTAGAGAGCTAGGACTATAGGTGTGACTAGGTTCTTCTGTTTTATTATCTTCTAACTGGTTGCTATTTTAATATAGGAAAGATGGTGAATGAGTATACGTCACTTTGGTAATCTGGCTACTTTATGAGATTCTGTTATTTACTCTAATACAAATTAGAGTAATCAGGAGATACTGTTGTGTTTCCTGAGTAAATAGTCACCTTTGGCATTAGTGATACTTTATGTCTTCTCCTTGCCCATGTATCTACCAGATGGGTAGATATGGGTTTGGGCATTCCCTGTCTTGTATCTCACTTAAATGGAGGTGTGATCTAGCATTTTATTATTAAAGAATAATTGAGTTTTAGTTTGTAATCATTAGTGTATTTCTTTTTAAATTGTGGCATAATCTATTTCTTCTTTATTAGATGTTAGTTTTTATCAAATTCATTTTTGTCATTTATGATGATTATCCTGATTTTTTTGCTTTTATTTATGTGATAAATTATCTAAGTAGGTTTTCTACTATCAAATTGAACCATCCCTATAATTGTAAAATTAAAAGTTCATGTATTGAATTTTAATAAGATTTCATTTAGAATTTTGTTTCTTAGTAATCAGTAATGAGACTGCTTTGTAGTTCTTTTTGTTCTTTGTCAGGTTATGTTAACTTGGTCAAAAAGGATTTGGAAGTTTTTCACATGTGTCCTCTGGAATAGTTTAAATAGCATTAGAGAGGGCAGGCATGGGGGTTCACACCTGTAGTCCAAGCACTCTGGGAGGCCAAGGTGGGAGGATTGCTTGAGCTCAGGAGTGTAAGACTAGTCTTAGACATGGCTAAGGTGCCAGCCACGTACACCTGAGCTGGCGGGTTCGAATCCAGCCTCGGCCCACCAAACAATGACAGCTGCGACCAAAAAATGGCCGGGCGTTGTGGCAGGCACCTGTAGTCCCAGCTACTTGGGAGGCGGAAGCAAGAGACTCACTTGAGCCCAGGAATTGGAGGTTGCTGTGAGCTGTGATGCTACAGCACTCTCCAGGGTGACAACTTGAGGCTCTGTCTCTAAAAAAAAAACAACAAAAAAAAACAGTCTGAGTGAGAGCAAGACTCCCCATCTCTACTAAAAATAGAAGAATCAGTTGGGTGTTATGGCAGGCACCTATAGCCCCAGCTACTCAAGAGGCTGAAGCAGGAGGATTGTTTAAACCTAGAAGTTTGACGTTGCTGTAAGGTAGGCTGATACCATGGTATGCTAGTCCAAGCAACAGGGTACGACTCTGTCTCAAAAAATAGCATTGGAATGATGTATTCCTTGAAAAATCGAGAGACTTCACCAGTACAACTATGTGAGCTTTAAGCCGTTTTGGGTTTTTTTTCTCCTGGCAGGTGACTTAGGATGGTTAAGAAGATCTTGCTGTTTTCTGTAGATACTGGCCTTTTAGACTTTCGGTCCCTTGGGTCAAGGTAGTTTTCTTTCAGAAAAGTCTGAATTGGCTGGGTTTGTGGCTCACATTTGTAATCCCAATACTTTGGGAGGCCAAGTTCACTTGAGTTCAAGACCAGCCTGGTGAGACATCCCCCTTCCCTTCTGCCATCTCTACAAAAAAAATAAAAAATTAGTTGGGTGAAGTGTCAGACCTATAGTCCTAGCTGGCTACTTGGGAAGCCGAGGTAGGAAGATTGCTTGAGTCTAGGAGTTTGAGGCTGCAGTGAGCTCTCTGGGTGACAGAGCCAGACCCTGTCTCAAAAAAAAAGAAAGAAAAATAGAAGCCTCCAATAAGTGACAAAACCAGTAATGTACCCATGCAGGGCCTCTTAATCACTAACCATTGCATCCCGTTCTTGGGGCTGATTTTACAGTTGGTATAGATACAGTGTTGTGAGGTTTTGTTTTTAAGATAAGGTCTCTCTCTATTGCCTGGGCTAGCTAGAGTGCAGTGGTGTCATAGCTCACTGCAACCTCAAACTCCCAGGCTCAGGCAATCCTCCTGCCTCAGTCTCCTGAGTAGCTGGGGCTACAGCTATACACCATCATGCCTGCTAATTTTAAATCCCACCTCCCCCAGAGATGTGGTCTCACAATGTTGCTCAGGCTGGTCTTTAACTCCTGGCTTTAAGCCATCCCCCTGCCTCAACCTCCCAAAGTGCTAGGATTATAGGCATGAGCCACCTTGCCCAGCCCAGTTTACATTTTAATAGCAGATTCTTTTCATTCAGACTTTAAAATTTATTGACTTAGTGTTGTACAAACATTCTTACAATTCTTAAATATTCTTGATGTTTATAATTATTTCTACTTTCTTGTTTCTAATTTTGTGTGACTCTTGGCCATTTTAACAACATGGCATGATACGATTTTAAAAAACAATGAAGTAAAACAATTTTTTCATTTAAATAGTAGCAAAACTTGAGATTATCCTCTTGGGGGAGTATTTTTCTCATTTTCTACTGAAAATAACCTAAACGTTTATTCTCTAAAAGGAAAGCAAAAAAGATCAACTGCAGTGGGATTCAGAAGCCACATTAGATGGTTAAATTACTCTTGAAGCTATAGGTGGTGAGAGATGCTGCTCTGCACAGAGAAGATGACAGAAGCTGGGAGAAAGAGCAGAGTGTTGTGATGCTTTCTAATTTTAAAGTTGATAAAAATTTGCTTTTGTGGCCTTAGAAATCTTTTAAGTCCTTTTTTCTTGCTAATAAATTGGAAAAGGAACCAAAATAGTTTGTATGGTAAACCTACTTGATAGAGGGTTAGAATAGGGCTATTTTTTAAAATATGTTTTTGGAATATTCTTTTTTTAGAAAATGGTCAGAAAACAGAAGGCTTGATTTTACCTGAAACTCGTCTTGGATAAAGGTTTAAATTAGCTCTAGATCCCTGGGATTCAAACCAACCATCATTTTGGTCAGATACTGTAAAACAGTGGTTCTCAAACTTGAGCACTCAGCATAGTCACTGCAGGCATTGTATGGACTTGCTGGTCTCCTCCCCAGAGTCAGCAGGTTTGGAGTGAGGCCGAGAATTTGTTATTTCTAACCACTCCTAGGTGACCCTAATTGTTCTAGTTAGCAACCATACTCTGAATCTGTGCCCTAAAAGAATAGATTGGGAAAATATCCTCAGTAAAGGATTAGAAGAACCAAGTTGTTAAAAGACAGTTCACCTTCTTGATCTTGTGCAGATAATTGAGAATTTGTGTGTGTATGTATTTTTTTTGGAGACGGTTTCATTTTGTTGTCCTCAGTAGAGAACTGTGGTGTCATAGCTCACAGCAACCTCAAACTCTGGGGCTCAGTTGATCCTCTTGCCTCAGCCTCCAGAGTAACTGGAACTACAAGTGCCTGCCACAACACCCTGTTTTGTAGAGATGGCGTCTCTTGCTCAGGCTGGCCTTAAACTCCTGAGTTCAAGCAATCTACCCACCTCAGCCACCCAGAGTGTTAGGATTACAGGCATGAGCCACTGCACCTGGCCTTGAGTCAGAGTCTTAACTTTGTTGCCCAGACTAGGTGCCATAGAGTCAGTCTAGCTCACAGCAACCTCAAACTCTTGGGTTCAAGTGATCCTTCTGCCTCAGCCTCTGAGTGTCTGGCACTGCAGGTACCCACCACAATGCCCCACTATTTTTGGTTGTAGTTGTCGTTGTTTGGCGGTCCTGGGCTGGTTCGAACCCACCAGCTCTGGCGTATGTGGCTGGCACCTTAGCCACTTGAACTATAGGCACTGAGCCAGGATGTCTCTTCTTCTTGCTGGTCTCGAACTCCTGAGCTCAAGTGATCCTCCCACCTCAACTTCCCAGTGTGCTAGGATTATAGGTGTGAACCACTGTGCCTGGCCCAGAAAAAAATTTTCAAATAATAAAAATAAGTGATGTTTATTGTATGCAATTTGAAAGCACAGACATGTCTGGAAAAGAAAACGTTGCCCATATGACCCACTCATACTTGATGTTAACTTTCTGAAATTTTCTCTGCCAGTTTTCTATCCACAATTATGTAACTGGTTCTTTTTTTTTTTTTTTTGAGACAGAGCCTCAAGCTATCACCCTCGATAGAGTGCTGTGGCATCACAGCTCACAGCAATCTCTAATTCCTGGGCTCAAGTGAGTCTCTTGCCTCCACCTCCCAAGTAGCTGGGACTGTAGGCACCCGCCACAACGCCCGGCCATTTTTTGGTTATAGCTGTCATTGTTGTTTGGCGGGCCCGGGCTGGATTCGAACCCGCCAGCTCAGGTATACGTGGCTGGCGCCTTAGCCCGTTGAGCCCCAGGCGCCAAGCCTATGTAACTGTTTTTAAAGCCAAAGTTGGGAGTCATCCCCCCCAATCTTTGTAGCTGATTATTTTTCTGTAATACAAACAGAATGAATGTTGTATACTAGCAACAATGAAGACTTATTTGGTATGTCTCCCAGGTAACTGATCACCTTGAAGAGTAATACAGGCATGTGTTGCTTAATGACAGGAATACACATATTAAGTTATTTTGTCACTGTTTGAACCTCAAAAGAATATACTTAACACAAACCTAGATAGTATAGCCTACTATAGCTTGGCCACATAGTATAAATTGTGCCTGGGCTACAAACCTGTATAGCATGTGAACAGTGTAGCAGTTGTAACGTAAGTATTTGTATTAAAAAAATATATAAAAGATTAAAAATGATACACCTGTATAGGGCACTTTCCATGAATGGACCTTGCTGGGCTGGCAGTTGCTCTGGGTGAGTCAGTGAGTGATGAGTGAATGTGAAGGCCTAGGACATCACTGAACACTGCTGTAGACTCTGTGCCCTTAACTTAAACTACCCTAAATTTATTTAAAGTTGTCTTTCCTACAGCAGTAAATTAACCTTAGCTTACTGTAACATTTTTACTTTATAAACTTTAACTTTTCAACTTTTTAATACATGTAACATTTAACTTAAACACCGTACCGCTCAGCACCTGTGGCTTAATGAGCTGAGGCGCCAGCCACGTACACCTGAGCTGTCAGGTTCACAGCCAGGGCCTGCCAAACAACGAAGAAAATGGCCGGATGTTGTACTAGGTGCCTGTGGTCCCAGCTACTAGGGAGGCGGAGGTGGAAGACTCGCTTGAGCCCAGGAGTTGGAGGTTGCTGTGAGCTGTGACACCACCACACTCTATCCAGGGTGACAGCTTGGGGCTCTGTCTCCAAAAAAAAAACACTGTACAGCTACACAAAAATGTTTTCTATCCTTGTTCTATAAGCTTTTTTTATTTTCTTTTCTTTGTTTTTTTTTTTTTTTTTTTGATAGAAACACAGTCTCTTGCTTAGGCTGAGTTCAATGGAATCCTCCCGCCTTGGCCTCCCAGAGTGCTAGGATGAACTGCTACTCCTGACCCCTTTTAAACAGAGGGCTGTGGTGTCATAGCTCACTGCAACCGCAAACTAAGCTCAAGCATTAACTCTTGCATCAGCCCCCACAAATAGCTGGGTCTACAGGCGCCAGCCCCCACACCTGGCTAGTTTTAGAGATGGGGATCTCACTCTTGTTCAGGTTGGTCTCGAATTCCTCTGAGTTCAGGCAGTCCACCTGCCTAGGACTCCTAGAATGCTAGGATTACAGGTGTAAGCCACTGTGCTCTGCTTTCCTTTTTAACTGGAAGGTCTTCAGGGACAACACACATGGAGCTATCATCTCCCATGATAACAGTGCCTTCTTCTGAAATACTTCCTGAAGGACCTGCCTTGAGGATGTTTTATAGTGACCTTTTTTAAAAGTAAGCAGAAAGAGTACATTCTAAAATAAGGATAGGCTGGGGCCTAGTGTCTCGTGCCTATAATCCTCGCACTCTGGGAGGCCAAGGCGGTCGTATTGCCTGAGCTGAGGAGTTTAAGACCAAACTATGCAAGAGCTAGACCCTGTCTCTACTTTAAAAAAGAAAGAAAGAAAGAAAACTAGCTGGATATGGTGGCAGGCCCCTGTAGCTGCTCAGGAAGGTAAGGCAAGAGGATCACTTGAGCCTGAGAGTTTGAGGTTGCTGTGAGCTATCATGCCATGGTACCCTACCCAGTCAAAAAATAAAAATAAAATTAATAAGGATACTACAGTAAATATAGAACATTTGATTATCATTATCAAGTACTATATGTAATGTATGGGCTCTACCTTTATGTGACTATCAATGCAATAGGATTCTTTACACTAGCATACAATCATGTGATTAATGCTTTGCACTATGACTCGATGGCAGCCATATCGGTAGGCCATAGGAATTTTTGAACTCTGTGAAAATCTTATGAGACCACTGTTGTGTATGTGGTCTATAGTTTACTGTGTGTAGCGCATCACTGCGGTTGTATGAACAACCAGGCATGTTTGTTGCTTTATCAATAAAACATCAATTATTAGCATCTAAAGTTAAAGATCTATTAATTTTTGAAATATTTTGTGATTTTACTTTTGTTGTTTTCTATAATTTACATAACATGAAATGCACAGATCTTGTGTTTGTCAAAACCCATAAACCTGTTTGTTCTATATTTACTGTAGTATCCCTGCTTACCTCAGAAAGTTTCTTTGTCCTCAGCTTTCCCTGTCTCCCATCACATCTTGACGATCTCTATTGATTTCTTTCACCATATATTCTTTTGCCTGTTTTCAAAGTCCATATAAATGAATTCATACAATATAGTGACTTATAATATGTACTCTTTCTTTTTGCTAGGCGGCTTTTGCACACAACATATTTTTTTGAGAGGCATCCATGTTGTTGGGCGAAACAGTAGTCTTTTTTTAAATTGCCGAATCGTAGTCTGTCATGAATATACTATAATTTGCCTGTCCATCCTCCTGTTGGTGGACATTGGGGGGGGGGTTCCTAGTTTGGAGCTATTATGAATAAACCTTCTGTGAACATTTTTGTATAAGTTTTTTCTTTTTTTGAGGCAGAGTCTCACTATGTTGCCTGGCAGTGTGCTGTGGAATCACAGCAACCTCCAATTCTTGGGCTTAACTGATTCTCTTGCCTCAGCTTCCCAAGTAACTGGGACTACAGGTGCCCACCACAACGCCCAGCTATTTTTTTGTTGCAGTTGATTAGCTGGCCTGGGCCAGTTCGAACCTGCCACTCTCGGTGTATGTGGCTGGTGCTGTAACCACTGTGCTATGGGTACCAAGCCATTTTTGTGTAAGTTTTTAAGCAGATATATAAGTTTTCATTTCTCTTGGATTAATAACTGGGAATGGCATTGACTGTATAGGGAGGCATCTGTTTCTGGACTCTCCAGGCCAGAGGTCTATAAACCGTAGCCCATGTGCTGTATCTGGCCCATGACCTGTTTTTCATACCCTACAACCTAAGAATGGATTGTATATTTTCAAAAGGTTGTTTACAAAGAAGAGAATCTGAGATGGAACTCATGGGTTCCATCTAAAATACTAACTAGCTGGCCCTTCACAGAAAAACAATCTATCAGTCTTCTTTTCTAGTCTTCCATTGATCTATTTGTCTTTTTCTTTAGTTTTCTTTTTTAAGACTTTAGAAAGATTTTATTTTTTTAGAGCAGTTTAGCTTTACAGAATGAAGAAGGTACAGAGATTTCTTGTCTACATACCCACTGCCTGCACATGCACAGCCTCTCCTGTTTCAACATCCCCACCAGAGAAGTACAGTTTGTTACAGTCCACAATTCATAATCTCCCAGAGTCCATAGATTACATTAGGGTTCACTCTTGATGTAGTGCCTTCTATGTGTGCCCATAAATTTGGGCAAGTGTATGATGTCATGTATCTCTCAGTGTGTATCACATGGAGTATTTCCACTGCCTTAAAAATCCTCTCTGTTCTTTTTTTTTTTTTTTATAGTCTCATTTGTGGCCCTCAGTAGAGTGCCCTGGCATCAAAGCTCACAGCAACCTCAAACTCTTGGACTCAAGCAGTTGTCTTGTCTCAGCCTCCCGAGTAGCTGGGACAACAGATGCCTGCCGTAACGCCTGCCTACTTCTAGAGATGGCATCTTGCTCTTGCTCAGGCTGATCTCAAATCTGTGAACTTCGGCCAGTCAACCTGCCTTGGCCTCCCAGAGTGCTAGGATTACAGGCGTGAGCCATCGTGCCCAGCACTCTGTTCCAACCATTCGTTTCTTCTCCCTTCCCCCAAACTCCTGGCCACCTCTGATTGTCTCCATAGTTTCGCCTTTCCCAGAATGTCATATAGTTGGAATCATAGCCTCAGTAGCCTTTCCAGTTGACTTCTTTCATTTGTAATATGCACTTAAGGTTCTGCCATGTTTTTTCATGGCATTTATCCATTTACCTCCTGAAGGACAACTTGGATTCGCCTGATATTTTGGCAAGTATGAATAAAACTGCTGTAAAAATCTACGTATAGGTTTTTGTATGGACGTAAGTTTTGACTCCTTTGGGTAAATACCAGTGAGCACAATTGCTGGATTACATGCTAAGAGGATATTTCGTTTTCTAAGAAACTATGAAACTGGCTTGGCCCCTCTGGCTTACAGGCTAAGGCGCCAGCCATGAACACCTGAGCTGGCAGGTTCGAATCCAGCCAAACAACGACGGCTGCAACCAAAAAATGGCCGGGCATTGTGGTAGGCACCTGTAGTCCCAGCTGCTTGGGAGGCGGAGGCAAGAGACTCGCTTGAGCCCAGGAATTGGAGGTTGCTGTGAGCTGTGATGCCACGGTACTCTATCCAGGGTGACAGCTTGAGGCTCTGTCTCAAAAAAAACAACAACTATGAAACTGTCTTCCAAAGTGCCGGTACAATTTGTCCACCCACAAGCAGTGAATGAGCGTTTGTATTGCTCCACATCTTTGCCAGCATTTGTTGTTGTCAGTATTCTGGATTTGGGCCTTTCTAAGAGGTGGGTAGTGGTATCTCATTGTTTTAATTTGCATTTCCCAGATGATATGTGGAGCTTCTTTACATATGCTTATTTGCTATCCATATATCACCTTTGGAGGGGTATCTGTTAGGATCTTTGGCCCATTTTTTAATGATGTTTTTGTTGTGGTGGTGGTAGTGTTTTGAGACAATGTCTCATTCCGTCACCTAGGCTGGAGTGCAGTGACATTGTTGTAGCTCCAACTCCTTAGGCTTAAGTGAATTTCCTGTCTCAGCCTCCCTGGCAACTTGCCCTGCAAATGTGCATCATTATACCTTTCTAATTCTTTTTCTTTTTTACTTTTTAGCGATGGAGTCTTTATCACCCAGACTGGTTTAGAATTCCTGGTCTAACATGATTGATTCTCTTCCCTCAGCCTCCTAAGTATTATTGTTGAGTTTTAAGAGTTCTTTGTTTATTCTAGGTAAGAGATCTTTATCCAGATATATCTCTCACGAATATTTTCTCCCAGCCTGTGGTTTATCTTCTCATTCTTGTTATCATGGTCTTTCAAAGGACAGAAGTTTTTATTTTTATTTATTTATTTTTTAAGAGACAGAGTCTCACTTTATCACCCTCAGTAAAGTACCGTGGCATCACACAGCTCACAGCAACTCCAACTCCTGGGCTTAGGTGATTCTCTTGCCTCAGCCTCCCAGGTAGCTGGGACTATAGGTGCCTACCACAAAGCCCAGCTATTTTTCTGTTTTTGCATTTCGGCCAAGGCCAGGTGTGAACCCGCCACCTTTGGTATATGGGGCCAGCACCCCACTCCAGCCACAGGCTCCCCCGAGAAGTTTTTATTTTTAATTAAGTCCAATTTACCAATTTCTTTCATAGTTGTCCTTTAGCTTTTTATTTATTTGTTTGTTTGTTTGTTTGTTTTTTGAGACAGAGCCTCAAGCTTTTGCCCTGGGTAGAGTGCTGTGGTGTCAGAACTCACAGCAACCTCCAACTTCTCGGCTTAAGCAATTCTCTTGCTTCCGCTTCCCAGGTGCCCACCACAATGCCTGGCTATTTTTTGGTTGTGGTTGTCATTGTTTGGCAGGCCTGGGCCAGATTTGAACCCGCCAGCTCTGGTATATGTACCTGGTGCCTTAGCCACTTGAGCTAAAGACACTGAGCCTGTTGTCCTTTAGTTTTATAGCAAGTATTAAAACCAGGTTGCTGGCTGGGCACCCATAGCACAGTGGTTATGGTTCTGGCCACAGACACAGAGGGTGGCAGGTTCGAACCCAGCCCAAGCCACCTAAACAGCAATGACAACTGCAACAAAAAATAGCTGGGCGTTGTGGCAGTCGTCTATAGTCCTAGCTACTTGGGAGGCTGAGGCAAGAGAATTATTTAAAGCCCAAGCAAGAGTTTGAGGTTGTTGTGAGCTGTGATGCCGTGGCACTCTACCCAGGGTGACATAGTGAGACTCTGCCTCCAAAAAAAAAATAGGTTGCTTAGTTTCCATTTCTGTTTAATTTTTAGATTTTGGATCATAATTTGATTTGCTTGTTGCTTGTATGGAGAAATATATAGTAATTGATTTTTCTTTAGCAGTATATTCTATGACCTTGCTGAATTCATTAATTCTATTAAGCTATCTCAGAATTTTCTAGGTCATGTTGTCTGAGAATATAGTTTATTTCTTTCTTTCTAATCTGTATGCATTTTATTCATTTCTCTGGCTTAAGGTTCTGCCTGGGACCCTCCAATACATTGTTTAATAAAAGTAGTGATATGTATATGTACCCCTTGTCTTACTTGTAATGTAGAAGAAAGCATTCTGTCTCCTTAAGTATGTTAGTTATAGGCTTTAGATACATACCCTTCCTTAGAATGAGGAAATTGCTGATTTTCTTGGTCATACTGAATTTTACCTCATGTTTGTAGATGATCATAGGGATTTTCTTTATTCTATAATAAGTGAATTACATCTTTCTGAATGCTAAACCAACCTTGCATTCCTAAGATAACCCCACTTGTTTGTGTTACTGGATTTGATTTATTCAGATATTGTTCAGAATTTATGTGTCTATAGCTCTGTGCTACAAAGTGACATTCTAGTCCATAGTAGACAGTGGTCCCCTAAGATTATAATACTGTGTTTTTATTGTACTTTCTCTATATTTAGATATGTTTAGATACATAAATACTTACTGTTGTGCTATAGTTGCCTTGCCTACAGTATTCAGTATGTTGACATGTTGTATAGGTGTGTAGCCAGAAGCACTAGGCTACTCCACACAGTCTGGGCTGTGTTACCTGGTATGTATGTGTCTACTCCATGATGTTTGCACATTGACCAAATTTTCTGATGCCATGTTTCTCTGAGCATGTATCCTTCTTGTTAAGCAAATAATTACTGTTTGTTATGAAGGATCTGGGTCTATAATTTTCTTTTTTAGCAATGTTCTTATTTGGTTTTGGTAATAAGAATATATTGGCTTATAGAGTTACTTGGGAATTGTTCCTTCTTCCTTTCTTTTCTAAAAGAGTTTGTCTAAGACTAGTATTAGTCATTTCTTAAGTGTTTGGTCTTTCCCTTTTCCCCTCTCTCCTCCCTCCACCTCTCTCCTTCTCTCTCTTCTCTCTCTCTCCTCTCTCCCCCTTCCTGTCTCTCTTCCTCTCCTTCTCCTCTGTTTTCTCCCCACCTCCCTTTCTTTCTTCCTTGCTCTCCCCCTCACTCTCTCTCATCTTGCTCTATCACTTGGGCTAGTGCAGTGGGGTTATCATGGCTCACTGCATCCTCTAGCTCCTGGGCTAGATCCTCTGGGTTTAGCCTCGCCAGTAGCTGGGACTATAGGCATATACCACCATGCTCAGCTCTTTTTTTTTTTTTTAATTTTGTAGAAATAGGATCTCACTAAGTTGCCTAGGCTGGTCTTTTTGTTTTTTTTTTCTTTTGAGACAGAGTCTCATTTTGTCACCTTTGGTAGAGTGTTTTAAAATCACAGCTCACAGTAACCTCAATCGCTTTTGGACTCAAGCGATTCTCTTGCCTCAGCCTCCAAGTATCTGGAACCACAGGTGCCCGCCACATGCCTGGCTATTTTTTCAAGACCGAGTGTCACTCTTGCTCAGCCCCGTC